>OX030951.1:46581169-46660083 GCA_943735915.1 Pherbina coryleti | reverse complement strand
TAGTTTGTTATATTGTATTGTATGATAGTGTATTATATTGTATTGTATTATAGTTTGTTATATTGTATTGTATGATAGTTGAAAATCGACTTTTTTTCAAATGGCCGCCATTTTGTTGATTTTTCTGCGGAAAAAATTATTCCTTTCATGAAAAAAAAAAATATAGTTTTTGAAAATTTGTAACCTATATGCCCTTCAACAAGCATTGTGCTCTACAACATTAAGTTTAATTTATTTTATTTTCACAAACTTACCTGTATTCATAAATTTTCCAATTGAAGCTGCTTTCTGAAGGGCTGATATGCTGTAATGCTAACCAGCACAGTGAACAGCAATCCAGCCTCAATAATTCACCACCACCACAGCGAACACCAACAAAAAGTGACTATGAAACAAAAAAAAAAAACAATTAAAATTAAATAAAAAAAAGAAACTGTAAAAGTGATGACGAAACAAACACTTTTATTAAACCGGGCAACAACAACAAACTTAAGAAAAGTATATGAATTGTTGCATTTTTATTTCAATTTGTTATAATAGTAAAAAAACCTCTGCGCAGCGCAGCGCCAACTTTTTTTATTATATGGCAAATTGCAGCACTTATTGATATAGAAATTTATATAATAATATATCAAAATTTGCCATATAATAAAAGAAGTTGGCGCTGGGCTGCGCAGAGGTTTTTTAGTATTATAACAAATTGAAATAAAAATGCGACAAATGAATATAACTTACCGTTTAGATTTTTGCAGCACACGCTAGCAACTGCACGTCCTCCTCCATCGGCAATACAAAACAAAATGGCAAGTCTACCGACACGCTTCGTTGACTTGCGTTGAATTCATATTCAACAGACACTGACTCGCACTCTTTCGCACTTGCACATTTTGTTATATGTAAATTTTGCAATAGCTCAACTCTAATGTTATTGCATGTGTAAACAGTGTTGCCGATCAATACATTTTTTCCGTAGCAAAATATGTATAAATCTGGATGTAATGTACGAAAACAAAATTTTCAGCTTAGCAATAATAATTAGATGCAGCTATTTGATAGAATTTGTGTTTTTATCAAAAATGAAATTCATTACATAATATATAACTGTATATTTGCATTGTTATTCACTGCTTTTATTATTAACAATAGAGTTTATATTAATATTTGTTGTTATTCAGTCTTGTTTTCATGTTTTTAATTAAGCAAAATAATGGAAAAAAATTTGGTGCGATTTTGCAAATTTCAGCGTTTGAGTTATTTTAATGTGTCTCAAATCGCTTTGCATTTATAATTTTTTAGATATCTAGATAGATATTTAGATTTTTAGCAAAAAAAAAAAAAAAACAAAGCAACAATCTCTCTTTGAGATTGTAGTAATATATGTGACAAATTTGAACAAAATCTGTTTGGATTAGTATTCGACTCAAACAAACAACCAAACAAAGTGAAAATGAGTTTGGTAATATAGATTCATTATAGAGAACTAATTGTGAATTTTTAACAATATTAAAAAATAAAACACTTAAAATAATGTATAAAAATAAAAAAAAACAAATTATTTTATTAAGCAATTAGAAAAAAAACAACTTAAATTTTTATTTTTGACATAAATAAACAATTTTTTGTTTTCATAAATGTGTTTGTTACAGGCTATTTCATTATATAGACAGGGTAAACATTTTTTCTGAACGAACATTTTATACTACCTTAAAATATTTGTAAGGGAGTCTAATTTCAATATTCACATATAGTTCGCACATATAGTTCACCTTGAACTTTGTAATAGGTTAGAAACTCGATTTACTGCAGGGTATTTTTATGCGCTCAGTGAGTATTGGGGCACTAGGGACCGACCCGATTTTTGAAATTGGTCAGAGAAATAAATCAATTTACATACACTTACGTTCTCTCTTGGCTTAATTTGTGTGTCAGTGTTATTTCTCTGGAAGTACATACGTTTTTTTCGAAATATATTAATTTGAAGTTTACATGCAGCTTTGTCTAACGATTTATTTGTTAAAAAAAAATATGTTTTATTAAATAACGTACGTAAGAAATCATTATTTCCTTATTTCCACAGGTAATATTGAAGCTGTAAGGCATTTTTTGAAATTTTGTTTTAGGTGTAAAATGACGATCGTACTCCGTTTAGGTACTTAATGAACGTGATGTAACTTTTTCCTCAAGTTAAATTATTGAATTCGCTTATAGAAAAATACTTAATATAACGAAAATCTGCTCCGAAATCATACTTCACCCTGTGTAGACCCCTTAATGAGACCTCAATGGACTTTTATTAATAAAATTTATTAATTATTATTGCATTCCATAGATAAAAGTCCACCTTCTCATTGAGTGTATCAATACGTCAATGAAGTTTTATAGAACAGTGGAAGTAGCCTGTATCTTAAAAATGTTTCACTACAAAATTATAAATTTCAGTTCTTTTTACACAAAAAATCTTTCTTTGTTGACCAAAAATTATTTTTTTAATAAATTCTTGCCATTGAAAGTGCATTCATTAACAAAGTACTATTAATTTTAAAAGTAGCAAATTGGCTGCTATTGTACCTAAGCGGCAACGCTGGTAACAACTTAACATTGTAGGCAACTTCGTTCAATTGCCATCATGTTTAACTGACAAGTACTCGCACTCTGTCGCACTTCCACATATATCTGCAAATGCTGCAGTAGTTGAACTCTAATGTTACTGCAGTTGTCTCAATTTCTGTCTAGAGATTTCACTGATGCTTGGTTTTCAAATGCGATTGCATTTGACTCGAATAACTTCTACATTTAGTCCAAATGAAATTGCTCTTGATTGGCATATTTTTAGTCAAGAGCAATTCCGCATTTGTTTCAAATACAATGATGGTAGCAGAAATTGGGAAGTCAAATACAATTGCATTTGAATTAACTACAATTTCGTTAGACCAACTACAATTGCTTTTGAGCCAAATGCAATTCGCTAACAACAGCGCCAAATGCAATTTTTATTTGATTTAACTGCATTTTTTATTTTCAGTGTACTTATTGAATATTGCTCGCATCGAATATTGCTTCGTTTTACACTGCATATTAACTTTTTTTGCATTTTTAAGTACCTTTTTATTTGAAGTTGAATATTTAGTAAATTTTTCGTTTATGTTAGCGGATTTTTACATTTAATAAAACTGCATACTGTGCCATTATGTGCTTATTTATTAAGAAAATTTTTAGGTTTTTTGAGGTAAGTACCAGCTGTATGCTAACTTTTGACTCTGACTGTATATCTAAAAATATGATGACTAAGTAGATTTCTTAACAGTATGTATAAAAATTGTTGGAAAACCTTTAGGAAATACTTCAATTTTCTGTTGAGCATGCGAACATTTATGGTTTATTTTAGTGAGATTTCAATTAAATAGGTCTACAAGGTTTTGTTGTTGGACAGCTGGAGGTGTTTAACACAAGTATATAAGCCTATATTTGGCCTACGTCAAAATTGGCCAAACAAGTCAGGTTATTGATATATTTAAGACTATATTCTCGAAGAATGACTTTATAACTACTTTTGAGGTTTTATACAAGGCACTCATGAACTTTTCATGAATTAACTCCTACTCTTGCCTTTCGAAATAAGCTCTCAAGTACAATTTCCTTGTGAAATAAGGGTCATTTTACGATGACATGATGAATTTCAAACCCTGGAAAAACTGTTATTAAGAAATTATACAGTTTAAGAAGTTCTACATAAATGAAAATATCCACGTAAGTAGGATTGAAAGCTATTTTTCGAATATGATCTCGAGCATTTCAAAATCCTAACATGATGGGTCATATTGCTTTCGAGTTTTATATCTTCGTAGGAAACTACTTTGGAAATTACCTCAGCTACCCAATAACAATCATGATCACATTTTTGGTAGCCTTGTTCTTATCCACACACACCTTCAATAAGGAAACGCATTAAAGCAGGAAATATTTAAGAATGATGTCTAGAAAAAGTAGTTTTGTTTAAAACTGACCATTATTATAGGGGGGATGAGTTTGCAAAAAACTTTTCTGTAGAAAGCATAAAGTCCAAATAGTTGGGGAACGAGATCAGAGTGAGAAAATTAACTTCAGGTTTGTGATCAGTGCCATCTTACTTTATTCTTAAATTTTAATGAACCCTCAAGTTATCAGAAAAAACTGTAATTTTGCTGTGTTACGATGTTATCATTGTATTTGTAGCCTCGAGCATAAAATCTTAATTCAAATCAAAAATATTCCCTCCATTTCAGATCATGTCATAAAGAATCAATTAGATGCCACAAAAATAATATAAAAATCTTCTCCCCAACATTCCATTCAGCCGCAATTCGCAAGCATTTCATTTCATTTAAATGACCTCGCAAATGTTCCAATTCCAATTCTATGCTTTAATATTTGGTTAACAACAAATAGCATTTGAATGGTCAATAAATGTACAACAACAACAATAACAACACTAAGAAAGGACCACTGAAAAAAAATGGGTCACTTGAACCCTATCATTAAAGGTAACACTTAACAGCTGTTTTTATTGGCAACAATTGTATTTTATGTCGCTTTTCAAATACCAACACACACAAACACACACACACATACCAACTCACACAAAACAATCAACTTCTCAAACCATGTCCGTTAAACACAAACCATATCCTTTAGTAGCAGAATAAAAGCATATTTGCAGTCCCAAGAAGTTCCTAAATAAAACGCCTCAATTGACTCACGTGGCAACAATTTGTCTTGTAAACAAACACAAAAATACTCCGCAAGGGATTAACTTATAATTTTTTTAATAGATTTCGGCTTTTTTATTTTCATTGCGATTTTTTTTTTCCTCAGTCTATCTTACTTTCTGTTCTTTTATGGCCTGCACTAAGGACTCAAATTTAATAAAATGGCAACAAAAATGCTCATCACGTTCGTTTTGCTTCAAAGCCAATATGTCTGCCTTTAAATGGATGTCATTTAGGATGCCTTTGAAATGTTCAAAATTCAACAGGCGCAGGCAGCAGCATTGCACAGGATGAGCTGCTAGTCGTATATAGAGCAATACTCGAGGATATCAACTCCTTTGAAGCATGTCAGCGCGTAGCATACTTAAAAAAATTTATTGAACATTTTAATTCGTTTTTGTTGCAAATAAATTCTGATTTATTTGGCAATAAAGCCGAAGAAGAGCGACGAGCACAGGATATACTTAAAAACAATATGTGCAAAGGTCAATATTGATTGGGAGTGAGGATTGCTTTGAAGGACTGTTGCGGAATCGCAAAGATACGGGATGAGATTGGTCGAGTGTTGTGTGTGCTGCTGGTTTGTCAGAGAAGGACATTCGCTTTATTGGCTTTATTTTCAGTTAAACATGTAGTGCATAATAATAAAAATATAAAAAAATGTCCATGTTATAAATTGACGGATGAATACACCGAAAAAAAAACTTCGATTGAAGCAAAATATTGATAATTCCAATAAGACTAAGAATACTGCGATGTAAGATGATTGTTTGAACTAAGGGAAGATAGTTTGTAATTAAAATGTATTAATTGCAATTGTAATTACTCAGAATTGTATGAGTATTGGACATATTCATGAGTGGATTTTTATACATATTAAGTTGATTCCCACGCACTTTTTAAGCCCGCAGAGGTTATTCTAACGGCACCAACTGAAAACCGACTACAATGCACAGTTAACAACAGATCTACAGCACAAAAGTCATTCGAAATTCAGCGCTGAACTAAGTCACTTGGTAACGGAATAATGTTGGCAACTTTTCTCCACGAATCCTGAGTTGGCACAGCCTTGAGAGAATATTGAAGATCTGAAGATTAGACAATTATATAATATGCGGCACAAACACTTCCATCGTTTTAGGGAAATTTACCAAAAGCATTCCCAGTGGACACAATGCATAAAGCAAAAAACAAGAGGCATTGGTTAACTGGAATAGGCAGACAAATAGAAATACTGAAAAGCCAAATATCAAAGATAATTAACTTCGTCAGAGGTAATTTTTCAATAAGATTAAAGTTTACGGTAAGTCAGATTTGTCGTCAGCACCCAACACATACTAAATATTTAAGCAATAATGGCATCATCAGAAGAGTTAGTGGTACACTTATTCAAAAATATCCCATATGAAGATTAAACTTAAAAAGTATCAGCTTTCTGAAAAAAACAAAATAAAAATGTTGCAAAGGACTAAAAAACCCATAATAACTTTACCTACCGAATGATATACCAGTCAGATTGAAAATAAATGGTCATATTAGTAGTTAAAGCCAATCAGTGGTGGATATACATACGGGCTAAAAGGGCTTTAGCCCCCACCTTGGAGAATTTTTTGTATGGAAATAAAATTAAAAAAAGTCCATAAAGACGTTTCAGCCCCCCTTGGCATACAAAAGTGTAGTTTCAGGCCCCCCTTTTGGCGAATCCTAGATCCGCCACTGAAACCAATCGAACAAAACTGGCCAAGCACAAAAGATCCAACAAGACAAACAACGGTTCTCGGAAACACCACGAATGGATGAGCAGTGATAACCTGAAAGCTGTTCTCACTACCTTACAGAGCATTAATTCTGTAATAAATTAATATTTTCATATTAAAATTATCTATATTGAAATTTTGAAATTCTTCAGAAGAACAACATCATTACTATTTGGCAGTTCAAACCACCGAAACACATGTATATTATGACAGGACCATTGCAACTGTACACAGACATCAGACAGCACCATTATTGACAAAAAGAAGAAAAAGCCATAACAAAAGATGGTGTTTATACCTGCAAAAAAACTATATTTGCAACTTAAAACCATCAGTCGCTACAACAACAACAACAACAACAACAACAACAACAACAACAACCTTGGCGACCAACAAACAAGCGACAACGGAAAACAAAAAAAACAACCGTCAGCAGAAAACTGCATGCCGTTAGCTTAGCCTTGAATTGCACTAAGCAGGTGACTGACCGTGTCGGTCACTAAACTTTAATATTGTCAAATTAACATTTTAATTAATTTTATTAGTATGTATAATATCAGTTATTGTTATTTTTATTTTCTTGTATATATATAAAATGATTTGTTAACATTTTTACATATTGTATTTTAAGGAAAATTAGTATAAATAGAGAAATCAATAAATATTAAGAACAGTACAAATTCAATCAAGAACTAGTGCTCTTTATTTTGGTTAGCAATTGGTTTATGTACCAATTGCTATATTCAACATAAAGCTTTCGGTGTTTCACCCAAAGCAAAACAAACATTTCATTTTCGGTGGTTTTTAGGTGTTTCACCCAAAAACCCAAAAGCTGAACACAGCAAGCACATTCAGTTGTGAAGTTTTCGGTGTTTCACCCAAAACCAAACGCTGAACATAAACATTTTGGTGACCCCAAGAAGGACACACATCCTTCAGTCAAACGCGTAAAATTTTAAATCGTTAAAACACGGTTCGTAAAGTACGGTGCGTACGAACGTTTCGAACAGTATGACTTCAAGCTCCGGAGTCTTAGCAATCTTTCTTTGGATCACGAATACTTCACAAATGAGTATTACGACAAGATCAAGAAAATAGCAGCTGAATACCAGAACATATTTCAGAGCGAAATCCAGTGACTCGAGTTACTAGGCAAAAATCAAGCAGCAGCCCAGCAGGGTGCCAGCAACAAAAATTCCCTGGCAAACACCGAGACAACGGCCACCAGAAGTCCGGCAAGTCGGCTGAGTTCATTAATTGAAAAGCAAAAACGATCAATCGGTATAGCAAGCAAAGTGCTGACCCAAGTGCTTAACAGTGTGACACGCCAAACGTCACACTATTACGCAATGCAGGCAAGGACAGCAGAAATGCACTGGAAAACCGCCCAAGAGCTGCACCAAAAAATATGGCTATCTGAAGAACCTGGCGACTACGACTACGAGGGTTTTGCCCAAAGTGAGGAAACAATCACTACGCAGATCCTCCAACTTCAGGACATGGCTGAAGAATCGGCGCCATCAAGCAGTCAAGCCTCTCCCACAGCAATCAATAGGCAATCAGGATTAAAACTGCCAAAGGTCGAGCTGCCAAAATTCGATGGCAGCTACCACAAGTGGAGGCAATTCCACGATCTATTTGTGGAACTGGTCGACAAGCAATCAATTCCACAATGCCAAAAGATGTGGTTCCTGAAATCAAGCTTATCAGATGATGCTGCGAGATTAATTCAGCACTTCACGGCATCCGCAGTCAATTACGAAGCAGCTTGGAAGGTAATAAATGAACGGTATGAAAATCCACGAATGCTGATTAATGCATCATTAAGAAGGTTACTTACGCAACCAACATCCAACGCTGAAAGTGCAGCAACAATCAAGCTGCTCCACGATACTACTATGGAATGCATTCTGAGCCTCCAAAATCTAGGCGTTAAAACAGAAAATTGGGACCCAGTCTTATTGTACATCCTGACTCAACATCTCAGCAAAAGTACTCACGTATTATGGGAACAATCATTGTCTCAACCAAAAGAGATGCCTACGCTAGACCAGTTCCTAAAGTTCTTAAACCTGCGCTTTCAATCACTAGAAGCTCTTGGTGCCAGAACAAGCAAGGACGGTAGCGATCAAGTACGCAACAAGTCATATCAAGCATTGAGCGTGTCAATATCTACGGATCAAAAGTGCATCATCTGTAAACAAAATCACATGCCTTTTAGATGTCAGGAATTTCTAAAAATGACGCCAAGGCAACGCCTGAATGCTGTACAAAAAGCCCAACGTTGTGTCAACTGCTTCAAAAATGGTCACAATGCCAAGTCGTGCTCGTCAGGTACATGTCTAAAATGTCAGAGGAAACATAATACACTCCTGCATTTAGAAGAAGCTGGAAAGGCGCCCAATGCTACTTCATCATCTCAAAACCTGGCGTCGAAATCGATTCAAAACAACAACAAGACAAATACACAGTCACTTCAAGATATTCCAGCCTCATTAACCGTTCTTCGAGATCGTTCACCAAACACCACAAAAGCACTGCTCAGCACTATTTCTGTGACCATAAGTGACAATTGGGGAAAACAAATACCTTGCCGCGCTCTTCTAGACAATGGGTCGCAAGCCAATTTCATAACAAAAAGACTTGTAAAAATGCTTGGTCTGCAGAAAAACGCTTGCCTTATCGGAATCGAAGGCATCGGCAAAACTCAAAATCACACTGCAGAAAGAGTCAACATTCAAATCTCATCAAATACATCTAACTTCAAGCAGCAAATTGAAGCTCACGTACTACCAGAAATAGTATCTAAGCAACCATCTCGTGACATCAATGTATCCAAGTGGAACATACCACGTCACCTGCAGTTGGCCGATCCCAATTTCCATGAAGCTGGGAGCATCGACCTACTCATCGGGGCTGGACTATTCTTTTCAACACTAAGCAGTGGAAAAATATCACTTGGAGAAGGACGACCAATCCTGCAAAATACGCTTTTCGGCTGGATCATAGGCGGAGAATACAATCAAGATACAGCCACTAGATCTATCACCTGTGGTATATGTACAGAAGATGAATCACTAAACAAAACACTGGAAAATTTTTGGAAGTTAGAAGAATGTGACTCTCGGGCCAGCAAACTCACAGCTGCCGAGATGCGTTGTGAAAATCACTTCATAAGCAACGTTCGTCGACATCAGGACGGCCGATTTATAGTCAGACTACCTTTCCAAAGTGACCCTAGCCATCTCGGAGAATCAAGAGATATAGCCTTGCAGAGATTCAAGGCTATTGAACGAAAAATGAACAAAAATCCAGAATACAAAACGCAATACGTTTCCTTTATGCGCGAATATGAGAAGCTCGGTCACATGGAAGAAATATCGCCAACTGAAATCAAAGGACCACATTATTTTCTTCCTCATCATGCAGTTATTAAACCAGACAGTTCGACAACAAAGTTAAGAGTAGTCTTTGACGCCTCGGCTAAAACATCTTCCAACGTTTCACTAAACGATCTGTTAGCTACTGGTCCTACCATCCAGGACGACGTGTTCTCGATTCTCCTGCGATTTCGTATTCATCGTTTCGTATTTACGGCAGATATCGAAAAAATGTACAGACAGATACGGATCAACAAAGACGACCAGAAATACCAACTGATTTGGTGGAGAGAGGATCCGTCCCAGCCCATGAAATGTTTTCGACTTACCACAGTAACCTACGGTACAACTTCTGCTCCCTACCTAGCCATTCGCTCGCTGCAAGCATTAGCTGAAGGGCAAGCAAACACCTTTCCATTGGCTGCAGAGGCCATAAAATGCAATTTTTATGTCGATGACGTGCTATGTGGATCAGATAAACTTAGTACCACCATCGAACTTCAACATCAACTCCGGCAGATGCTGGGCTCAACAGGATTCAACCTCCGAAAATGGTGCGCAAATCATCCGAAATTACTTCAAAACATTCCGGCTGCAGACCAAGAAGTTAAGCTTTGCTTCGACAACTCAGGAAACGAAAGCGTCAAAACAATGGGTCTTACATGGAGCCCTAAAATGGACGAATTCAAAATTAAAATCACTAAAATTGAAAATTTGAGCCTGACAAAACGAACAGCCTTGTCGGACATTTCTCGCATATTCGATCCACTTGGCTTTATTGCGCCAGTAACTGCCACCGCAAAAATATTTCTTCAACAACTATGGAAGCTTAAGCTTGATTGGGATGCTGTTCTGCCCCATGACATGCAATTGACCTGGCACAAGTTCAAAAGCGAATTTACACTATTGGAGAATATCAATATTCCCCGTCACATTTTTGGCCACAAACTAATCACTGATCCTCAAGTGCACATATTTGCTGATGCGTCAGAGCAAGCGTACGGAGCAGTAGCCTATATGAGATCAATTGACGAACACAAGACAGTCATAGTACGACTTTTATGTGCACGCTCACGTGTCGCTCCGACAAAACAAATTACACTGCCTCGGCTAGAGCTCTGCGCCGCTAAGCTCGCCGTAGATTTAATGCAAAAACTACAAGAAATCGATTACTTCAAGAAAACTCCTTTTTTTCTTTGGTCCGACTCCACAGCAGTCCTGGGATGGATAAATGCAGAATCTTCACATTATCACACGTTCATAGCCAATAGAATCTCAGCAATTCAACAAATATCATCTCCACAACAGTGGCGACATGTCCGCTCTGAAGACAACCCTGCCGACGTTATTTCTAGAGGACTCACACCGGAAAAATTAGTTAACAACAATTTCTGGTTTTACGGTCCAGTATTTCTGCATAGAGCTGTGACTTCATGGCCATTGCAGCCTCCACGTGAAGAATGTTCATTGGAAATAAGAAGTTCCAAGGTAATTTCAGCAGCAGTTGGATTTACTACTACAAATCTTCTAGAAGGGTTAAATCACAAAAACTCTTTTCGACGTTTGCAAAGAACCGTAGCTTACATTTTCCGATTCGTTAAAAACACAAGAATTCCAAGGACATCTCGCCCAATCCACAAATCACCAAGTTCAGATGAGTTAGACACAACGCTAGTTTACATTATGAGAACAATTCAGGCTTCCAATTTTAGTCAAGATCTAAAACATTTGAGAATGCATCATGAAGTGGAAAAAACAAGTTCAATCACCAGTCTTGCTCCTTTCATTGATGATAGAGGTCTTGTTCGAGTGGGAGGACGTCTGGAGGCTTCTGCATTACCATATGACTCTAAACACCCAATATTAATCCCATACAAGGACCCATTGATTAAATTATTGTTCATCATGGTACATGAAGACAACAAGCACTGCGGATCTCAAGCATTATTGGGAGTAATAAGACAGCGGTTTTGGCCGATTAAAGGAAAATCAACAGCCAGAGCAACTGTTCAACAGTGCATAATATGCAACAAGGCTCGACCACAACTTTTCCAACAGATCATGGGTAATCTTCCACCTGCGCGTGTGACTCCCGCAAGACCCTTTATCAATGCTGGCGTTGACTACTGCGGGCCGCTTTGGATTCATTACAAAATCAGAGGTAAAAGACCAACCAAGGCATATATTGCTGTATTCTGCTGTTTTGCCACCAAGGCAGTTCACCTAGAATTGGTAAGCGATTTGTCGACAGAGGCCTATATCGGGGCACTAAAACGTTTTATCAGCCGTCGTGGACGTTGTCAGAACATTTATTCTGACAATGCAACAAACTTCGTAGGAGCCAAAAATCAACTATCAGAACTGGCTCAGAATATCTATTCCGATAATGGACAGGAAACAATCATCTCCACATGCAGCACGAAGGGAATACAATTCCACTTCATTCCCCCTAGGGCACCACATTTTGGAGGCTTGTGGGAAGCGGCGGTAAAATCTGCAAAACATCTGCTGCTACGAAGCATTTCAAAGGCGTCACTGACGTACGAAGAATTGGAGACGGTAATTGTAGAGGTGGAAGCAATACTCAACTCAAGGCCCTTAACTCCAATGTCAAATGATCCGACTGATTTAACAACATTAACTCCAGGACATTTGCTTATAGGCGAGGCCCTTACAACACCAGTAGACAATCAAGCAGAACCAACAAAATTAACGCTTTTATCTCGCTGGAAGCAGGTATCTCAACTAAAGCATGATTTTTGGAAAAGATGGTCCAGTGAATATCTCCACGAGCTCCAGCAACGCCATAAATGGAAGACACAAACTGCTAACATCAAGCCTGGAGACATGGTCATCATCAAGGAAGATAATGTCCCTGTCATGCATTGGCCCTTGGGACGCATCGTGCAGGTTTACAAGGGAGACGATGGAGCTGTAAGAGTCGTTGACGTAAAAACTGCCAAGGGTATCTTCAAACGTGCAATTCATCGTCTAGCTCCTTTACCGGTTAATACAGAAGAAAACGATGAACAAGGTACAATGCCCCCACCCAGCAACAATGGCAAGAATGAAACCATTTCGTCAATCCAGGAATCCAATTTAACAAATGGATCCAAAAAACATGAACGACAAATAAATTCACAACAAAATGTCGATGAAAATCAGGAAGTAGTATCCAAGAAAAGGCAAAGAAGAGCACTACATTACACCCCAATAACAATTCTGGCGATCCTGCTGATGTTACCAATCGTGCTTTGTAGTCCAATCAAGATTGAGAAAATTGATTCACCTGCGGGCATTCATTTCGAACATATTGGAACAAGTCAAATAATTGCCAGCGAATGGAACATGGTGATCTTTTATGATCTCAAACCGTTATTTACTGAAATCGAGTTATTTACAAATGGCACATACGCCATGCAACTTGTGTGTCAGCAATTAAAGCAAAAAACGTTATGTGAAGATCTGGTCACGCAATTTCTGCACACTGGCACAGAATTAGCCATGGACAACAGTTTTTTGACTCCTCATCGTCAAAAAAGAGGAGCAATAAATTTTGTGGGAAACATAGCTAATTCGTTGTTTGGATTGTTAGACTCCGAGTACGCTAATCAAATGTCTGACACAATCGCAGCTATAGGAAACAACGAACAGCAGGTGGTGAGGTTGGTAAAGGAGCAAACATCAATTATTGATTCAACGATAAATATCATAAAACACGACCAGATCACAGCACAAAAAACCTTCGCAAAATTCGAGGAAAAATTTGTTGAGATGGTGAACATGGTTCACGAAGAAGAGCAGGAGGTCTACAATGAGAAATTAAGTCAAATATTCTTTTCACAGGCTCTTCAATTAATGCTTACATCATCAAACATACGACGAATACAATCAGCGATAATTAATGTTTTGATCAATGTTCACCATGGACAAATTAGCCCTCACCTTCTATCACCACAACAACTCAACAGCGAAATTGCAAAAATCACGACACATTTACCACCAACCAGGCAGATTCCAGGTTACCACGGAAACCTTCCATCAATATACAATTTAATGAATGTCCAAGGAAGCATTACCAAAAGACATGCCATATTCAGAATAACGATCCCACTAACCGAGCCAGATCAATTTGAGTTATATCGGTTGCTAGCAATACCTATCTGGGTGAACAACACTATGGTAGCAATAAAACCGTCAACACCAATACTTGCCATCACTCTGCATCGTGACAAATACTTTCCAACCAACACAGAAAATTTGCAGTCTTGCACCAAATTGAAAGAAGACGCATACTTATGCCCCAACACACAGCCAATCTACAACAAGGGCGCAACCACTTGCTCATGTGAAGTCAATTTGTTCAACAACGAAACAAGTTCGCTTTGTGAATTTGTGCAAATGGATGATCACGTATGGATTCAGACTAACCAAAGAAATCGGTGGATTTTTGCACTAGCTGAACGGATACAAGTAACGGCCATATGCGATAACCAAGTAACACAAATATCATTGGAAGGTTCAGGATTCCTACAGCTAGCACCGTCATGCATTATCAAACACAAACACCTGACGTTGTTGGGAAATCAATTATTTTCTTCAGAAGCAAGTACTTCATACACCAGCGCTGGTCATTTGACTGAAGCGAAAAAACCTATTCCACCACATCCTCGTTATGCAAACATAATGGAAGATCAATACACCACGCAGCTAAAGGAACTCACATCGCTACAACAAAAATTAGAATCACACCAAATCAATGATCTACCTAATGCCTTTCGAGAACACCGCCACCATAGTTTTGCAGTTGGATATACAGCACTAGCACTAAGTTTGTTAGTCATCATCGCCATGTTATGTAAACAGTATTTGTGGAGAAAACAGCAAGAGACATCGAGACAAAAAAGGGCGACACCAAGTCATCTACAACTAACAGACCAAGGTGTTTTCGTTCTCACTCCACCCCAGATGAACCCACTTCAGACAGAAACCAACACAACTCCACCTGAACCAAGGCCGCGTCAACACTCATTCACCATAGACGTATAACTCGGCTCATAAGACGTATCTGTTGAACGATCGTTCAACGCGGGGGAGAATGTTTATACCTGCAAAAAAACTATATTTGCAACTTAAAACCATCAGTCGCTACAACAACAACAACAACAACAACAACAACAACAACAACAACAACAACCTTGGCGACCAACAAACAAACGACAACGGAAAACAAAAAAAACAACCGTCAGCAGAAAACTGCATGCCGTTAGCTTAGCCTTGAATTGCACTAAGCAGGTGACTGACCGTGTCGGTCACTAAACTTTAATATTGTCAAATTAACATTTTAATTAATTTTATTAGTATGTATAATATCAGTTATTGTTATTTTTATTTTCTTGTATATATATAAAATGATTTGTTAACATTTTTACATATTGTATTTTAAGGAAAATTAGTATAAATAGAGAAATCAATAAATATTAAGAACAGTACAAATTCAATCAAGAACTAGTGCTCTTTATTTTGGTTAGCAATTGGTTTATGTACCAATTGCTATATTCAACATAAAGCTTTCGGTGTTTCACCCAAAGCAAAACAAACATTTCATTTTCGGTGGTTTTTAGGTGTTTCACCCAAAAACCCAAAAGCTGAACACAGCAAGCACATTCAGTTGTGAAGTTTTCGGTGTTTCACCCAAAACCAAACGCTGAACATAAACAGATGGTCTGATACTGATCATGGTATTGAAGGACATATGCTATTTTAACCCTTCGAGTGACACATGGAGTCTTTCGTGTCCAAACGTTTTTTTTTTTTTTTATATTGACTTTAGTTTTTTACGGGTGTATAGATGATGGCTGGGAGTCATGCGGAAGAAAAAATTTGGGACTGCTGTGACCTGCTGAGAACAGTTGAGCAGCCTGCTTTTATATGTGTTGTAACGGAGAACACGAACATCACATGTGTCACTTCGAGTAAGTAAAAAGTAGGTACATACATACAAAATTGATGACGGTTTCCAAAAAAGTTGAAAGAGGAATTTTTTCAAAATTCATCGGTGTTGCATTGAATTTTTATTAGGTGAGTATATAAGCAAAGATTAATGTTTCAAACAGAAAATAAAGGATTTATACTTCGCCTTACGCCAAAAATGAAAAAAAATTCTGACGTATCAGGTCACGAAGGTAGCAGTTTATGCAATATAAATGTAATATCGTTGCATGGAATTATGTATTACTACTCAGGAGATATGCTACGGTAAATTTTGATTTACGACAGCATAGATGTGTTATTACGCCTCACAACTAAAATATAAAAAAATTTTTGTCGTCATGATTTTAGGGTGGCAACTACATAATGCAGTAAAAATGTTACAACAATGAAAAAAACGTTGCATGGAATTTTAACCCTGTGACTACTGGCTTAACGATAAGCTTTATGGAACGGAAATGAAGGTGAGGTCTTCCTGCACATGATAAAAAAAAAAAAAAATAAAAAATTGAAGGTGTCATGAGGCCCTCAGGCAACCGCCTTATGTAGCGTATATGCATCACTGTTGCATGGATTAATTGCATGCAGCTAAGGCACCACAAGCAAAACCAAAACCAAAAGCAAAAGAAAAATCAAAAGCAAAAGCAAAAACAACACCAACAACAACAACAACAACAACAACAACAACAACAACAACAACAACAACAACAACAACAACAACAACAACAACAAGTTGTTGCAAAGCAAAGTTCAAACTGAAAACAAAAATTATGATTTAACAGTTTTTTTTGTGGCAACCAACACTGCTCACAAACAACAAAATAACGCAATGAAACCCGACTTTGAAACCGGAAAAGGACTATGACAAGAATTAGGATAAAGATTAGGACAAAAAATTAAGACACATCTAAAACACACCTTTTCAAATTAAGAAAGGGTTCCAGAATCCTTGATTAAGTCAAGAATTTGGTCATGGATTAAAAGAAGATTGTTGACATGAATTAGGAAAATTATTTGGACAAATAAAAAAATAACGGAAAAATTAGGATAAGTTTCGGAACAAAAGAAAGGATAACGACAAAAATAAGAACAAGGATAAAAAAACACTGTCACGTCAAAACCTACGGGTGTGTTCACGACACAGCCCACTCTTTTTATATTTTTTAATTTTTTGTCATCAAAATTATAATTTTTGATCCATATATTTACTATATAACGCCAGATTTATAATGACAACAAGATCGGCAGAAGAAATTCTTGAATATCTTAGACTTCGGCAATGTAGTTTCTATGGTGAATGCTTGTCTGAGGAGAATGTAGAATCTAATGATAGTGACATGAATGACAAGTTGTAGAAAAGAAAGTGGTGCTACTACTGTGAACAAGTGGAGGAAAAAACCAAATTTTTTAATTTTAAAAATAATTTTTATAATTAATTTATGAATATTTCAAGAACACAAAATTTGTTTCATAACAAACGTATTTTTATTTTTAAAAACTCACATTTTCCTATCTTAAAAATAGCTTAAATGTACCCACCCTAAAAAACTTAGGGTACCTTTATGCAATATAAGCAATTCTGAAGGCGTTTTTTTTAAAGAATATTACAAAAAAATGGTCAGAGATATTGATATAAAGTTTTTTTATTGATTTCAACAATTATTAAAGAACATAAAAAAATTTTTTGTGACGTCATTTGCGTGTACGTGACGTCGAGAAGAGTAGGACCATTTTGCTTGCAAGATAACTCAAAATGTTTTGTACCGATTGACATACAAAATTATATTAATATTTTTTAAGCAATTTCGGTGATAGTGACTTCGCCCCTTTTTTTAAAAATGAGCCTGAAAATAAATTTACAGCTCCTTATGTACTCAAATTAACACCCATTTTTTTAATAATTAACTATAAAGACGCGTTATTTTCTTACAAACAAAAAATTTTAA
The DNA here is from genome assembly GCA_943735915.1 of Pherbina coryleti. Lineage (NCBI taxonomy): Eukaryota > Metazoa > Arthropoda > Insecta > Diptera > Sciomyzidae > Pherbina > Pherbina coryleti. Next base: position 46,642,264 of record OX030951.1, on the reverse strand, counting down.
AAAAACTCGATTTCACTTCCTCGGCATAAGTATTTACTTTCAAATATATTGTTTTTTTTTCAGATGATTACAGATCATGTTACTCTGCAATTTTTTTTTTAAGTACTTTAAATATTGTTGAAATCAATAAAAAACTTTATATCAATATCTCTGACAATTTTTTTGTAGTATTCTTTCAAAAAACCCTTCAGAATCGATTATAAGGTGAGTTTCATATATATAACCCACCACCATAATGTTGATATATTTCACACCTACGTTACAGAATTGTTTTATTCTGCTTAAGAAAGATGTAGAAAAAGATGAATTCAGTATTCAGATCATAATAACTGAATATATTTAAAATCGAGACCTACTAAATGTAAATATCTTATTATGAAGCGTTTCATATTTATAACCCAGGCTTCATTTCTTTGTATTTGAAAACTTTTCAAAACGAAAAAGCTGTATTTACAAGTTAATATGGCTCTCTTTAGCCTTTATTACTTCAAAAACTCTTTTACGCATGAAAGAATTTAAGTTCTGTAAAATATCGGAAACCAAATTTTCCCAGGCATTTATGTTGGCATTTTGTAACTCACCAACGTTGTTTTATTGGTGATTGGCAGCATAAATGCGACGAACCAGTGTCATAAGTTTTCTCTTGCGTTTAGGTCTGGGGAGTACGCTAGCCACTTCCAAGTTTTAATTTTTTTACGCGAGAGCCAAGCATTTATTTCCGCGCTAGTGTGTATTCGGGCATTGTAATGCTGGAAAATCCAGTTTTGGTCATAATATTGTCGTAAAAATTGTAGTAAACTGCTTTGTAACACATTTATGTACTCGGCACTATTGATTGTAAATGACGTAAATTGGATTTCCAGAGTCCCTTGCTCTGAAAACGCTCTCCAGACGATTACTGACCCACCACCAAAGTTCCGCTTTGAGAAGTAGCGAGGTTTTTTTACAAATCTCGCCAGTAAAACTGTAACCCGTCTGGTTCATCATGGTTCCATTTTTTTCATCAGAAAATATGGCCAACAAGCAGAAACGTAACTTTTATGCAAATAATTCATTCTGTAATTCATTTTATTCACAGAGGACCAATTAGTCAGTATTCATATTTTGTTCACTAAATTCCAGTCTCGCAGTCTTATGCCGTTTAAGGAGCCTTGGAATTGCTTTAATTTTAGCTTGACAAATATCAGGGCTTACGTCAAACTGTTGTTTTTGACACTTTGGTGTTGCCAGACGAGACAACTGGCTGTCACGTTACTTGCCTCGCGTATAATTGCACGCTCCTCTCTCTTGCATATCTTTCTCTTACGTCCGGATCGCTTTTTTTACCATATTCTTCCGTATTTTCAAGAGAATTAGCGATCACGCGTCGGCTGCGTTCAAGTTTTCTTGAAATTTGGCTCACTGAAATATTTTCAGAAGCCCAAGCCAACATTTTGCCTTTTTCTACTTCTGACAAAGTCTTACCACGCGGCATAGCTAGGTCAGATATAACACTATTAAGGCCTGACTTTTATAGCCACATGCTGGCAGACGGATCTGTCAAAATGAAAGCAAGCCCATGTAAATATATGAGCATACCCATAATTGGAATTGCCACAATTTCGTTAAGTTTCGTTGACTTTCAGTGGCTTTTTGTAGAGCGATTCAAATCGCTCACAGCATAGGCAAATGTCAAATAATTGTGTATTCGAATTTATTGAAGTAATAATTGAAGCCAAACAGCAAAGACTTCACATGATTCAATTTTTTTATATGATTAAGCACATTAATTTTTAAAAAATCTAACAAATAAGCACAAATAAAAACAAACTGTTTTGTGACACTTCTCAAAGTCAATATATGGCAATTATAGACATTTTTGATGTTGACAACAGCCTGCTGGCTTTTCGTTTAAATTTTGGCATTAGCTATGTGGCTATTATAGTCAGGCCTTTAGTTGTTATTCTTAAAAAAATGTTACATAATACAAACCTATTTTTTATTAGAAAAATTGCGACTAGGTTATAATTATGAAACGATAATTGTACCACCATAAAATGACAAATCACACGTTTAGTTTAAATATAACGGGATTTCGAAGAGCATGACAAAACAGGGCTGCCATAGTAAACTACTAGCCTTACAGTGCTTACTATTTTGTTCTTTATTAATCGGAAACTGATTTCTTAATTTTTATAAAAGAAATCACAAAAGTGTATTGGGTGGGTTATAAATATAAAACGTACCTTACAACATAAAGGTACCCTTAAGCAATTAAAATAAATTTTTTTGTCAAATATTTTTTTATTATAGCTTGAAGCTTTGATTTTAATATCCCGTGGCATTTTTTGAGTTATCTTTTTTATAATTATCTTTTTTATATCGAAAGTTCTGAAGTTTTTAGCCAGGCTTGTAAAAAAAAACGAAATAACAACATATAATAATTTTTATATCTTTTATAATAAAGTTATTTAAACATAATATATTATATTATAACTCTTTGAGTATCAAGAAAAATGTCCAAATATGTATCTAATTTTTTTCAGATTTTTTCTACCCCATATTCGTCCTTAAACCGGGTTGGACACGAAAGACCCCATGCGTCACGCCGAGTTGCTAAAAAACCATGTGTCACGCAAAGGGTTTACTTGCGTTTGCTTAAATTAAGAAAATGTTATCTTAATTCAAGTCTTGTTCTAAGTTCTAAAATGAAGTATTTTATTCTTGCTTCAACCAATCCTTTTTATTACTCAATTTTAGAAATAAATGCTCATTATAAAATTTTTAATAATTTTTGGTTTTTAATGATAGATTTGAGCAAATGAGGCTTAATTTTAAATTTTCTTAGATCAAACAAAATATTTGCTTAAAATAAGAATATTATTTCTGCGTGTAAAACTTATTTTTGTTTTTTTTTTTTTCTCTTTTTAAACTTATGATCAACAAACAGCAAATGAAAACATAAATTAAATCAGATAGCAATATAGATAGATCAACACCTAGCTTAAAGTGTTTTCTCAAAAAAAGACAATTATTACTTATAATCATGATAAATTCAACAATTTTGTATTAATATAAACTTTGCAATAATAACTTGAAATTATGAGTTATTTGTTTAACGTATATGCTTCTATATGTATTACTTTTCTAGACTCCCAGTGGAGCTTAGGACCTCTATGTCAATAACAAAAACACTATAAAACTTATCATTGCACTCAAACAAAGCCCAGTCTTCTCACACTATATGAAAACGAAAACCTGCTGTCAACGACCCAAGCATAATTAAAAAAAATAAAAAAACCGAATAGAAAGAAATACCCTTTATATACACAACCAAACCTCTGCGGTAACCGTCTAACAACACCCTCACGGCCAATATTCTCCGCATATCAAATGCCAACAAACAGCAACAAAATACAATGGAAAATAACGTTATGTTACATTGAGTTACGGAACATTGCCTTAGCTTACCGTAACGTGCTACCTTTTGTCAAAAGTTTAAAAACGGTAACTAAGCAAAAAACCAAAAAAAAAAATAAGAAAAGGTACAACATGTGTGACGTTTTGCAGTCATTGTCGTTGGGATTGTCAGGTGTGCTTCGCTGTCTGGCTTTGTCATTTTGAAGGCTGTCGTTGATGACGATGATGGGGATACTTGATGCATATGACTATGATAATGATGATGATGATGATGATGATGATGGCAACAAGAAGTGTTTTTTATTGCATAGACGTTAATGATAAAGCGTCAGCATTTGCATATGAAATTCTATCGCAGCTTAACTTTTACACATGCATTTTTTATGCTTTTTATTGAAGCTGATGAAAACATTGACAACATGTTGCTTTCTTTGGGATGACAGCTGGAGTTGTTGTGATTTTATGCGCTTTCCATAGAATACATAAGAGCTCTTAAGAAAAAATTGAGTTTACTTAAAAAGTCGGAGTAAAGAGCAATCAAAACGAACGCTTCAAAACTGAAATTATGGTTTCCCCATTGTAATCACTTTTGCCGGGAAAGATAACAAAGTCATTAATTTTCGTTTGAGCCTAATATAATATTCTACAAAATTATGTGTTAATCTCTAAAGCACACATTGCCATTCGAAAAATTACAAAATAGTCTACGTTAATGCGCTATTTGCTATCCACATCAGCTTCATCTCAGCTCATCTCATCTCATCTCATCTCATCTGAGCAACGCAATCTCATCAAGTCTCACTGATGACATCTGCGGTGGTTTTAACGTGCGACGTGACCAGCATACATACCTTTCCTCATTCAACCACCATCATCAGAGGTTTTGCCGTTGACATGTTGCCACGCGACTTTAATACTGTCATTGGTTGTTTGTTGTTTTTGAAGAGTACGTTTTATGATTTTGGAATTTTAATTTCGTATGTCCACTTGGTGTGGTCATATTAAATTCGAGATAAGCATTTAGAGTGGCTTAGAACAGCTGTCAGTGTGTCCATCATTATTGTCGTCAAGGAAGTTTATAAGTAAGCAGATAATTCGTATTTTTTTCTACATAAGAAAAGATATAGCTAATAGACTTAATTTTAAGTTTACTTAAGATTTTTATCAATTAAATTATGAATCGATTTTTATAGTGAATCCGAGATGGAGGTTAAGCTTAGATAAAATGTTCATACTTTTACGCCGCTGATCAAAGGAAATATTAAGAATTTTAAGAAGTTCTAGCTTAAGTATTATTTCCATTTTTTTTTTTTTTTATTTTAAACAAGTCTATCAATGACCTATTTTGATTTTTTTTACCTACTTACACGCAGAGAAATAATATTTATATATTAAGCAAATGCTTTGCTTGATCTAAGAAAATTTAAAATTAAGATTCATTTGATCAAATCAAGCACAAGGAACCAAAATTTAGAAAAATAAATTTATAATGATCTTAATATATTTCTAGAATTAAGTAAAATAAATGCTTGTTTGAAACAAGAATTAAATACTTATTCTAGAACCTGGAACAAGAGTTGAATCAAGAATATATTTTCTTACTTTAAGCAATTGCAGAGAATTATTTTAGTTTGCATCAATTTGTTTGCTTGGAGCAAGCAAATTTTTCTTGCTTCAACTTATATTGGCAGGCTTATAATTCACAACATGTTTACAGGAATATATGTTTAAGATGGTGCGCATTGACAAACTATGGCATGGTTTGAAGGCGCAATGTCTTATCTGTTACTTTATTTGGAAACATGTAAGCGTCTACAAGATATTCTAAGTATATTCGAGTAGTTTTTTATGATCGGTAACCCAACATCTTAAATCTTTGCTGAAGGATTTTCATTATAATAAGAAAAATAAGTTTCTAATATTATGCAAGACATTCTAGTATTAAAAAAATTGTTTACTTGAATCAAGCAAATTGTTCTCAATTCAAGGAAAATAAATCTCTCAAATCAAGTAAATTATTCGAATTTTCAGCAAATTGTTTACTTGAATCAAGCAAAGTTTTCTCACTTCAAACAAATATTAGTCTTAAATATAGAAAAAATAATCTTGAGTTTTAAGGGCCTCCGGGAGGTTTTTAAGACTCGTTACTAAGCCAAAAAAAAAATAATTTCTTTTTTGTTTTAGATGAACTAGTCTCCAGATATCATACTCACCGCACATTTAAGGTATTTTGCAGCATTGCACTTTTCTACCTTATGGGGGAATATTTTTAGACCAAAATATCAGGAACATATCTTGAATAATTATACTTTAATAATGTAGAAAAAATTTTGGTCTAAGATAAATTACAGCTTCAAAAAACAATTTTAAAAATTGTCCTTAAGCAAATGTTTCTTGAATTAAGCATTTTTTTTTTCTTAAAATCGTGTGTTTTAAATTTGCTTGATTCTAGCAATAATTGAATTGAGAAATTTCCGCTTGAGTGTAAACTGATATCCTATTTGCTTGATTTAAGCATAAAATGCTTGATTGATTTCTTTCCGTGTATTGAAAGACCAGCCCTGACAATATTGATAATTGAAAAAATTGATTCTCAGTTAAGCTTGAATGAAATATTATCCTTTAGCTAAACTCAAGTTAAATTGCGTTTAAACCAGAACTGAGATCTTTTTCTATTTTGACTTAAAACATTTGGCTGTCTTAAACCATTAGAGATCATAATTCTCATTTAACCTCTTTTAAACACACATTTTAAATACAAATTCATTTAACTGAAATAAATAAATTAAGTATCGATCATGCAGTTTGATAAGTTTACGTGCAAAAGGTAACGAAAAGGTACACCATTAACCGAATGCACTCACGTACTCTATTTTATCGCTCTTGTCTACGACAGACGTTTAGGTGAGATTTTCAGAAATGATATCACATTTCATGCACCTACAAAATAGTACGTGCTCATGAATAAGAACGCAGATAAGACTTTTGATGGTCATGAGACCAGTGATGCCAGAGTGGAATATTTTTGTTTCTGAGAGACTATTTATTGTTAAAAAAATATGCAGCATAAAAAGTAGAAGATTTTTTTGTATCTAAATTTTTACCAAATTTTTCAAAAATGTGTACTAAAAATGTCTTCTATCGATAAATTTCAAGAATTCTTAAATTGTTTATATTATTTATTCTCTAAGCCGCCTTGTTGACCACAAAAAGATCTTCGTTACTTCGTTTCGTTGTAGCAATTTGAAGCAATCATTAACTTGACGCAGTTTTAAAACAAAGGAAAAACGAATAGAAAGTGCAAATTTGTTTGTTGAGTACGTTGAAGCAGTAAGTTTAAAAAATGTAACCAGAAAGATAATCCAACCAAAAAGAAGAGACAAGATACAGCAGAATACAAGATACACTCTTGAATAATTTAATTAATATAAAAACATGGCGACATGTTAATAACAAGTGTTGTGATAATTACAATATACCCGATAACTTAATAGAAATATTTTATAAAACTAATTTATATGAAAAAAACAATAACTTTGAATTATATGTTGATCACGATGATGTTCCTGAATTTTAATTTAATGTAAATATATATATATCTGTGGTGTTTGTATAAAGGGGTATATGCAAATTTTTTGGGAAAATATTATTGCCTCAGTCAAGTGATTGCCATGTTTCGCAATTGCAATTTTGAATATTTTCAAATTTTTATATGTACCCGTTTACCTAAATACCATAGATATAAAGGTATAGTAATACATATACCTGTGAATAAAAAAACTTTATATTAGTAGGTACCTATATGAAGGGTGTTTTTTTTAGGGGTTTGTTTTTCGAATAGAGATATTTGTATAGAATAGAGCATTTTGTGGTCAAATCTGGCAACTCTAATGTCATTTATGTTCAGTTTGGTTTGCCATTTCATCATGAACAGGTTGACAAAAGAACAACGCTTGCAAATTTGCCGAAAATGAGATTGATCTCGATGCTGATTTTCATCGCAAAATTTTGTTCAGCGATGAGGCTCATTTTTGGTTGAATGGCTTCGTCAACAAGCAAAATTGCCGCATTTGGAGTGAAGAGAATCCACATGAGATCCTTGAGACGCCATTACATCCACAAAAACTGACTGTTTGGTGTGCTCTATGGGCTGGTGGAGTCATTGGGCCATACTTCTTCCAAAATAATGCTGGAGAGTCAGTTACCATTAATGGAGACCGGTATAGAGCCATGATAACCGACTATTTTGTTCCCGAATTGGATGGCATGAATGTGGATGAGTTGTGGTTCCAACAAGACGGCGCTACATGCCAGACAGCGCACGTCACAATCGTTTTATTGAAGGAAACATTCGATGAGCGCATAATTTCGCGGAATGGACCTGTCCATTGGCCACCAAGATCGTGTGATTTGACACCATTGGATTATTTTCTTTGGGGATATGTGAAGTCGCTCGTCCACGCCAACAAACCAGAAACGTTAGGGGACTTGGAGGCCAACATTCGTGGCGTTATTACCGACATACGGCCCCATATACTCGAAAAAGTGGTTGAAAATTGGACCTGTAGAATTGGCTTTATTCGAGCCAGCCGCGGCGGCCACATGCCCGAAATCATATTTAAACATTAATGGCATAAAATTATCCTTCCAATAAAGCCAAATTGATGGACATTAAAACGATTTTCTTGTGTTTTATCTCTATTCGAAAAACAAACCCCTAAAAAAACACCCTATATATATGAATTCCATTTTAAGTTGTGTTATAAATATATGTTTATTATGTAACAAAAACAATATAATACAAAATAAACTGTTAATATAAAATATTTTTCTGTTTTTGTAATAGATATTTTTAAATTAAAAGTAGAATACTTTTATGGAATATTAAAATTGTTAGTGGAATATTTTGGAATATTTTTGAAGTGATAACTTCTTTAGGCGCGTTCGGCAATTTCTGATTTTCTCGATTCAATCGTCAGCATACAGTTAGATTCTGCCGCTGCTTTTGTATGTTCGAACCAGTGTTGCCAGAAATTTTTGGGGAAAAAAGCTAAATGGGCTTTAAAAAAGGGCTAGAAAAGGCTAGATGGCTTAAAAAAAGGGGCTAAAAGAAGGCTAGATTTGTTGACATTATTTTTTACTCTGTGAATATACGTACGTATTTATATATTTACATTCTATATGAATATGATATAAAACAATACCAAGAACAAAGCATATTTGAAATTGATTAAAATTTAATTCGGTCTTTCAAGCTCAAATATATAATAAGTATAAAACCCGTATTTTTTCGAGTTTTTCGGATTTTTCTTGCTTGCCCTCGGCTCCTCAAATTCCATTAATCAGACGAAGCCACATTGCTGGAGCTGGAAGTACTTTCAGTTTCATTATTAGAATCACTCATTTTTTAACTCATTTCTTGTATGAATTAAGAAACTTTATTGAAATATCTAGTAAATGGAAACCAGAGTTGCAAAGAATATTTGTTTTTTCCATTTCCAGCTGAAATAACGTTTTATTTATGAAGTACTGCCAAATATATTATTTTTAGAGCACAGGGTCCATACCAGAAATCTGCAACAAGTCAATTGAAAATCAAGTGACTTGAAAAAAATAAAGTTTTGACTTGACTTGTAACAACTTTCTACCCTACAAGCCAACTCGCTTCTGAAAAACGAATCGCAAGTCAGACATGATTCTATTTTGTTTCTACCCTACATTAATTAGTAGAAAAAATCAAGCTTTCTACTTTTCAAGTCTAAGCGACTGCGCTGCCGTAAAAAATCACTGACGAGCGTCTACTTATACTTTTCTCTACAAAGTGACGAAATTATTTAACCCCTACGGAGTGGTCGGAGGGAATAGGTCCCGAAGGGAAAAATGTGCCTTTTGCAAAAGTAATGCGGGTCGGTCATACATATTAACCCTCTCCGGCCCTACTAAAAGCTCCCCTGTTCAGGTGCAGGAAATAAAAAAACAACACAAACATACTTCAATCCCATGCTTTAAAGTTAAACTGTATTCTTAACTCGAGAAACGAAGTTTGCACTGACGATACGAAGTTATTTCCTCGATCTTCGTAAACAGTCTTGAAAATAAAGGATTTGTATGGGAAATAATTACTTTTTCCTACATTTCAAGCTTCTACATTTCCAGTTTTCTACATTTGGCGACTTTATTCTTGCTGCCTATGATTCGCGCAGCTTGCAGAGAGTTGAAAAATTAAAGGAACTTGAAACAACAAATGGATCCATTCATGCAGATATCTGGTCCATACATATTAAGCAATATATCAAAAACAGCTGGAAAAGGCTAGAACGAAACAAAAAAAGGCTAAAAAAAGGCTAGAGGCTAGATGGTATTTTTCGAGGCTAGACGACAGTAAAAAAGGCTAGATCTAGCCTCAAAAAGGCTAGACTGGCAACACTGGTTCGAACATGTGCACTCGCATCGTAGTCATTGCTACACACAATCTTACGTTTGCATTTTGTTGTTGTTGTTTGTGTCAACATTTTTAACCATGCGTGTGTAGGTTTGTGCTTTTTATAGTTTGTACGTACATACAGCGTGGGCCAAATAAAAGTTTTTTAAGAGTTTTCTTTATAAAATGAACAAAATTAAATTTTTTCCATGCTATAATACATGGAAAAAATTTAATTGTTTTAGTGCTTGAATTGTTTCCGGATTGTTGGCATAACATTGGTCCTTCACGGTTCCCCACAAAAATAAGTCCAAAGGCGTAAAATCGCAGCTCCGAGGCTACCAATTGACATTGGCAAGACAGCAGAAAACACGATTTGGGAATTTGTTGCGCAAAAGACCGTTTGTGGCATGGGGTTGGTGGCCCATGCATCTTATAGAACTGTATCTTATTTTTTTTTTTTATGAATGTCGACCTGTGCACCTATAATCGTGCTAAGAACTTTTCTCGAATAAATCAAGAAAGAAAAAACCAAACATATTAAAATTTAAAGCGATGTCAGTTGCAGTACTTGAGGTAACTTTTTTCTTTTTTTTTGGTAAAAAGCATATTTTTAAAAAATTCTTCCGGCAACACTGCATGAGACATTTCGTAGGCCTCACATGGTTCTATGGGCTCGTACGAAAAACATCAACGACTCTGTTGTCATTATTATTTTGTTATTGGAATTTTAAAAGGTTCCTTTGTTTCTTCGTATAAAATTTTATAGGTACATACATGTAATCACAATATCAATGAAATCAATTAGGAAAAGAATCAACGATGTTTCTTCAAGAAGTTCACAAATCCAAAATAGTTCAAGGGAACTGTATGGGACCATTAGGTATGGTAGAAGCAGATAGAATATATTAAACTTTATAAAAATTGGACTTAAATAAAAATACATTTGCAATAAAATTGTTCCCATTTTGATCCAATAAACTAATATATAATTTTTGGAATAAACTTCGAAAACAAATTTTTTGTCTATTTATATTTTATTTTAATATGTTTTAAGAATCATCAAAGTCAAAACAGTTTTTATTATTTAAAAAAACAAACAAGTTGCATTTTTCACAGGATTTTGAAAATGGTCCAATATATGGAAAATTTAAAAAATTATCCAATTATAAGCAGTCAAACAAAAAAATCCCCACCGAGTCCCGCATATATATTAACAAATATCATAAAAAAGTTAAATTGGTTTGCAGTTTCTTGTAAAAAATACTCCGAATTCTCTTTTTGCAAAATGGTCCAAATTTCTATATCACAGAAATTTTTTATTGTCATTGCATTAAATTTTTTTTTTTTATTGTCATTGCAATTTATTTGCATTAAAATGTAAAATTATATTTAATACAATACAATTTTATTAAAATTTCTTTCGATTCTTTTTTCGATTTTTTTCTTTCAATTTACGTGAAAAAAAAATGCACCGACTTTACCGATCGCTGACAAAACTTATAAATTTTCAACACAAATTCATGTACTTATAAAATGAATGTATGTCCCAGGGAGATATCCCTAGGATTTAACCGATTTCGACCATTTTTAGTACATATCTATAACACTATTTTTTTAACATTCTGACCAAGGTTCATTAAGATCGGCGAACCTTTGTATGTACCACCCTTATAAAATCATTAATATAGGTCCAAGGGAGGTATCTCTAAGGTCTAACTAATTTAAACCATTTTCAGAACACATTTATAACCAAATTTTTCTAGTATTCTTCTATAGTTTTTATAGTGGAAGTATTCAGCCTTACTTTTTTCTTCTGATTTTCTTTCGGATTCGTAACGTTGTATTCTATCCGAACGTTACGTCGTATGCGAAATTCGTAACATTGACACTTCGCAATCCGAATGCATCATTATTTGACAGTTCTTTTCACATCATCATTTGACAAAATCCGCGAAAAGGATTTTTTTACGACTGCTTAGCATCGTCGGGATTCACTGGGAAACCGAAATTTTAAAGTGGAATGTTGTTTATTTTATCACAATAAGCTGTATATAGGACAATATGTAAGTATTTCTCCTTAAAATCAACAAAAAAAAAGTTTTTTCTGTTTATGTAGGTAAAAAACCAGAAATAGAAACCAATGCGCACACGTGTTTGGTAAATTTAAAGAATGAAATTTTATGCATCATGACCGGGTATGGGCATAACTACATTTAAAGCTTCTGTGTTGTCTCTATGTTTGTCTTTTGTTTTTGATTTCTTGTTGCATTTTGTGTTGCTACATAAGCCTTTGCTCTCAAGTCTTACTCTCAACGCTCCCAGAGCGCTCTCTGCCCATAGTTGATCATGAGCGGGTATGGGCACCACTACATTTAAAACTTCTGTGTTGTTTCTGTGTTTGTATTTTGTCTTTGATTTGTTGTTGCGTTTTGTGTTGCTGCATAAGTCTTTGCTCTCAATTCTTACTCTCAACGCTCCCAGAGCGCTCTCTGCCTATAGTTGATCACGACCGGGTATGGGCACCACTACATTTAAAGCTTCTGTGTTGTTTCTGTGTTTGTATTTTGTCTTTGATTTGTTGTTGCGTTTTGTGTTGCTACATAAGCCTTTGCTCTCAATTCTCTCCTCAGCGCTCCAAGAGAGCTCTCTGCCCATAGCTGATCATGATCAAAACCAAAAATGTTTGGAAATGTTTCTTATTCAAACGTAAGAAAAAAATTATTACAGCAATGTCAATACAACCCCAAACTTCTGTTGAAATTTCCCGAAAGTTTGAAATAGGTTTTGAAGACACACAATTTTTTTAATTTTTTTTTTATTTTTTTTTTTATTGCTAAAATTCTGATTTTGAATAACGGCCAATTCGTTGTAGCTGGAAATAATTCAATCCGGAGGCGATTCACAGATGCCCAATCGTTGAGAAAACAAGTTGAAAGACATAGTTGATATATTTCAAACGATTTTTCTCGATGAAGAGTGACGCAGTTCGGACTCAGGTCGAATGCACTACTTTCGAAACAAAAAGGCTTCCACCATCAGTTGTGTGGTTGCTGCTGGTAGTTTTCCATCTACCAAATCGAGCACTTACAAGTACTTTGAAGCGTGCACAACTAACATTTCGTTATCCATTTCAAAAGGATCACTAAAAACTCAAAACTTTTCTCCAAACTTCCGAAGCTTTTTTATGAAGCATATCCTCCTCATGCTGTGCAAAAATTGAAATTGCAATGGTATTCATTCTAAAACACTTTTTATCCTATTGATCCTGGAATAGCTGATTAGCCCTGTTAAAATACCAAATACTTGAATATGTACATAAAATGTTCGGACTTTTGCCAAAAAAAGGAACAATTTTACAGTTCCAAAAAGTACCCAAATGTGATGATAACCACACTTGCATAACTCTCATACGGTTTTTATAAAAATCGTTAAAATTAAATCTCTAAAATTAAAATTAAATTAAAATTTAAAATCTAAATGCTCGAAAATTTGCTTAAAATCTATGAACCTAAATGCAGACAATAGTTTTTGTTCTGAGCCGTATTTTTAAATTAATTTTGAAGCAACGCCGTTGGAATGCAGGAGGGGAAAGCTATCCAAATATATCACTTTATGTTTGCTGATAATAAGAAAAAAAAATTTCCTATCACTCCTTTTTTTAAATTCTTACCACTCCATTGATACCGTTTAATTGATTAATGGTCGACCATCAATTGATGTCCATTTTGCAAATTGTTATCGTACCGTGCGACAAATTTGAACATTGAAAAATGGTCAATCATTCAAAAGATAAACCTTCTTCGAAGCTCACATTATACTACCACTCTCCAATCGCAATTGCAAACACAAAAGGACTCACTCAATTAAGTACACGCGCTTAACCCCAAACCCTCAGAACATTCCTCCTCATCATCGCCTTTCAACTTTTATCATCAGCATGTTGCAAATATTTGCAATATTTAAGCAGAAGTCAAAAAGTCATGTTGAGCCAATGCTCAGCACATGTATAGGTTACCCCATGACTGGTCTTCTATCTGCCTGCTCACTTCCAACAACCAAAAGAGTTAAATGATGAGCCAAACCAGTGGACGAACAAGGCGTTAAACCGCAAAAAGCTTGCTGTGAGAATTTCAAAATGCGACTCATCGATATGGTCAACGACATGTTTTTCGGAAATATTTAAACCAGCACAGTGTTTGGTTGCCTGCTACCCCACTATCATGCTGGCAGGAATTATTAATGAACTCTAGTGGACGACAACGACAATATCGATTACAATAAAAGGGGTTACGTTTTGCGACAGGCATCACACTTAATCGTTGCAAGGATGCTCGAATTCTAGTGATTGATTTTAAAATATTTACAATGACCAGGATAATAAATGGCGTTTTCCCTCGGCACTGATTTTGGTGTGAGTTGATTTTGAGTTTGGGTCGAGTTGAGTTGTTCAACAACTTGTTTGCTTTGATATGTATTGTTATTTTATTGTTGCTATTGTTGTCGTTATTTGTGTTGATGTTGTTCATTTGTACAATGCAGGCGAGTATTTAAATGGCCATGTTCGACACAGGATATGTTTGTACTTGGAGTAGGAGGATGTGTGGGAAATTGAGGAGGATTATTGCAATGATTTGTCAAGTGTTGATTGATATTAAATAAGCAAATGTTTGTTTCTACTTTAATGGACACTATAATGATAAGATCAGAAATAAATTATTAGTTATGGACAAAGTGATATTTGACAATCTTAGAGGACGGAGGTCGAATCTATATGAAGGTCGCTTCTCATAATTCATATAACTCATGATAAGGTAACATATAGACATTTTTAAATCTGTAACTCCAGCCTTCATAAGATCGTTTTTTCCTGATTAATGTTTGTCTCCCAATTAAAAACAGAACAAAATAATAAAAAATTGAAATTATGTGTGTAGGTAGATAAATATAATTACTTCTCTGCGCTATGAATATTGTCATATTAATAACTTATAAGGCAGTTGAATTATATTTCCATACACACACCTCAAAGCTTAAAATGATTAAGATTATTCATTATAAAAAGTTCATAGCTTACAGTAATTTCTCATAGCTTACTCCTTTTTAAAAACTTACTTTGAAAATATATCTTGTAACGCCAGGGAGGACCAAACAATTTTTCACCAGGGAGGACCAATTTTTCACCAGAACGCCAGGTAGGACCAAAATCACACATTTTATTGTGTATTCTTCTCTTGATATATGGGAGAGCCGAACCATTACTTCAAGTTTGGAAACAAAAAAAAAGGTAGCAGGACACATTTGGAGAATATACTGGATAATGAACCAATTCGTAACACAATTCTTACAATTTTGCAATAGCTGAATTTTACCGTGGCCTCGTAGCGTTAAACAGTGCGTGAGCCACTTGATGCCAATTCGACCACAAGTTCGAAACCGAGCGTAAACTGAAATTTTTTAATTGAAATTAACTTTTCTGACCGGCCGTCATATCTTTGCAGTCAATGACTATATAATTTTTGTTTTAAAATGTTTAAATACAATGTCTTGTCCAATGTAGTTTCAACAAAGACCTCCACGCCTTCAGCCGACATCGCACCCGATGCCATTATAAATCCGCATCCGTGTTTAATTGTAGCTTTTAAATTTTTTAACTGGGAGTGGTATTTACTTTTCGTCCAACAAATCGTCTGCCATTGGACCCAAAAACATTGTTTTTGCTTTTGTCCTTACAAACAACTTCTTTCCAGAAATAGCCTGACTTTCCAACATATATCTTGGCATATTCCAAACGAAGTTTCACATTCTCCTTAGATATATTATTTCAAGGAACGCCCTAATTTTGGGATTTTCCTTAACCATACGATAAATCTTCAGCTTCAAATGTTTGTCTAAGATACATCTTTTTCGTCCTCTTCCTGGTGAAATCTCGTACATTCCGGCTTGTTTAAAGTTTCAATCATAAATTGAACTGAATAAAAAGGTCCGGAAATAGTTTTAGATATCTCTCCCAAACAGATATAGTTATGTAATAAAATTATTATCTTTTTTATGTAAACTGAAATTTTCTCCTGTCTTTCAACTTAAAATAAACACCATGATATTTAAAATATCATAAAATTAGAACCACATGCCAAGAAAATAATGAAGATTCAATTGTATTACAAAAAAATAATGGAACGTAAAAAAAAACTATATACGAACAAGACGCGGAGAGCGCTCTCTTGGTGTACTTAATTAGTTATTTTTCTGGCGCTTACAATCGTTGGTCGGTTTTGGCCTCGTATAAGAAATTGCGCCAGCCATTTCTCTTTTGCGATTGCTGGCGCCCGTTGGAAACACCAAGCATAGTCAGGTTATCCAACACCTGATCCTTCCAACGAAGATGTGGACGTCCTCTTCTGCGTTGACCACCACCGGGCACCGAATCCAATATTTTTTTCGCTGAAGCGTCGTTTTCCATTCGGTCAACATGACCTAGCCAGCGGAGCCGCTCGATTTTAATACGCTTACCTATGTCAATGTCAGCGTACAGCTCATACAGCTCGTGTTTCCATCGAATTTGGTACTCGCTATTGACGCAGATTAGACCTAAGGTCTTACGAAGGATCTTTTTCTCGAAGGCTCCCAAAGTCTTTTTATCGGAACTGCTCA
The DNA here is from genome assembly GCA_943735915.1 of Pherbina coryleti. NCBI lineage: Eukaryota > Metazoa > Arthropoda > Insecta > Diptera > Sciomyzidae > Pherbina > Pherbina coryleti. The sequence continues at coordinate 46,625,790 of OX030951.1, read as the reverse complement.
ACGTCCAAGTTTGTGCTGCATATAATAGGACGGTCATGATTATAGAGCGTGAGTTTTGTTCGTCGAGAGAGGGTTCTGCTTCTCAATTGCCTACTTAGTCCAAAGTAACACCTGTTGGCAAGAGTTATCCTTCGCTTTATCTCAATACTGACATCGTTGAAAGAGTTTACGCTGCATCCCAGGTAGACGAAGTCCTTAACAACCTCGAAGGAGATGTTGTCAACAGTGACGTGGTTTCCAAGACGCTGGGACTGTATATTTGTTGACACTAGGTATTTCGTCTTATCTGCGTTCACTACAAGACCCATTCGACTCGACTCTTTCGCTAATCTGGAGAATGCTGCGCTGACTTCGCGCGTATTATGGCCAATGATGTCGATATCATTAGCATACGCCAGCAGCATAATACTTTTGTAGAATATAGTGCCACTGTGTCTCAAATCAGCAGCTCGGATGATCTTCTCCATCATTAGGTTGAAAAAGTCGCACGATAAAGAATCACCTTGTCTGAAACCTCGTTTGGTATCGAATGGAGGAGTGAGGTCCTTCCTGATTTTAACTGTGCTGCTGGTGTTGCTCAGTGTCATTCTGCAAAGGCGGATGAGCTTTGCAGGAATACCAAATTCAGACATGGTGGAATATAGATGATTTCTTATTGGACTGTCGAAGGGGGTTTTGTAATCGACAAAAAGATGATGTGTGTCGATTTGTTTTTCTAGGGTCTTCTCCAAGATTTGTCGTAGCGTAAATATCTGGTCTATGGTGGATTTGTCAGGTCTGAAGCCCCATTGATAAGGTCCAATCAGCTGGTTTACGATGGGCTTCAGTCTTTCACTTAATACGCTCAACAGGACCTTATATGCGATATTAAGAAGGCTTATTCCACTGTAGTTAGCGCAAATGGTGCATCGGCTTTCTTGTGGATTGGGAAGAGCACACTGAGGTTCCAATCGTTTGGAATGCATTCTTCCGACCATATTCTGCATAGAATCTCATGAATGCATTTAAATAGAGCTTCGCCTCCATTCTTGAAGAGCTCAGCAGGTAAGCCGTCGGCTCCTGCGGCTTTGTTGTTTTTAAGCCGAGCTATAGCTTTCAAGACTTCACTATGGTCGGGCAGCGGAACTTCAACGCTGTCGTCCAAAATTGGGGATTCCGGGATATCATCTCTATTGGCGGGATTGTTGTCGTCGTCGCCATTCAGAAGCCTAAAAAAGTGTTCCCTCCACATCATCAGTGTACTCTAGATATCTGTCACTAGATTCCCATTTTCATCCTTGCAGGAAGAGGCCCCGGTCTTGAAACCATCGGCCAGGCGTCTTATTTTTTTGAAAAATTTTCGGACCTCATTCCTGTCACCATGCATCTCAATTTTCTCGTACTCACGCATTTCCCCTTCCCTTTTCTTTCGTCTGAAAATTCGTCTCTCTTCCCTCCTCTTCTCTTTGTATCGCTCCTTAGCAGCACGCGTTACAACCGACTGCAGGGTGGCTTTGTAGGCGGCATCTTTTTCTGCAGTGGCTTCGCGACACTCTTAGTCGTGCCACTGGTTTCGGCGAGGGCGGTGATAGCCAATCAGTGTTGCCATTTTAGCTACTTTGTAGCTAGATTTAGCTTCTTTTTTTCTCATTTAGCTCCAAAAATTGTGGTTTAGCTCCTAGCTACTTTTTTAGCTTCTTATTTTTCGAGTTTAGCTATTTTTAGCTACTACTTTTTTTTGGTTAAAAAATGCAATATTTTCGTAATTTTGTTACATCTCTAAATTATACATACGATGAAATCCAATGGAGAAAACTTCACACTTATCCATGGACTAAAGCATCGTCTTCTATTGATTTTTGGATAGAAGTAAGAGAATGGAAGGGTGCTTTAAATGAAAACCCTTTCTCTGATCTTACTAAATTCGTTTTTTATATTTTACTTTTACCGTTAAGCAACGCTGAAAAAAATAACGTTTTCAATAATGAGTCTTATAAAAACAAAACAAAGAAATTCAATTAAATAGTTAATGTCAAATTCCACAGTATGTTAAGCCCATCATTCGTATCACGAAACAAGGCATGAACGACAAAAAAGAAACGATCAGCACTACTTTCTTCTATATATAAACCTACATATTGCTTATCGTATTTTGCTTATCGTTAGTAAGCCTATGTCGTGATACAGAATGAAGGGGTAAGATATATCTTAAAAAATAAACAAATGTTGCCACGACTCGTAAATGACGAAATGACGATCTCGTAAAATTTGTGTAAGGGGAAGATATTTAGAAAGATGAAGATTCTGATAGTTCAGATAATAATAGTAATGATAGTATGGAATTGAGATCTGAAGTGATGGTATACACCTACAAAACTGTGCCAGCATATAAATATTAATACATACATATATGTATTTATTTAAAACTAAACTTTTTGGCCTTTTTCTTGCAATTAATTTTTGTTTTAATTAACACATTACCGTTTTAAAAAAATTATTAGTATATTGAAAGTGTATTCTTCTGATCAAAATGTACCTTAGCATATGAACATATATTGCTTTTGTTGTTTTTATTTATGTACACAGAATTTAAAAAAAAAATTTAAGCTGAATGAATAAAATATAATAACTTAGTAGTTTTTAAAAACTAGCTTCTTTTTTTAGCTACAAAAAAAATTATTTAGCTCTTTTTAGCTACTTTTTGTAGCATTTTTAGCTACACCCTCTAATATTTTCTGGCAACACTGTAGCCAATCACCTCTTCGGCAGCCGTACGCATAGAGTGGGAAATATGATTCCACTGCGTGCATATATCGTCGATCGGAGGAGTGCTTTCTTGAAGCAGGAGTGAGAGTCGAGTAGCGAAGTCTTCGGCTGTTTGCTTTGATTGCAGCTTTTCGACGTCTAGCTTTCTCTGTGCTGGATTGCGCGCATTCTTGGTTGCGCACAGGCGTGTACGGATCTTGGCTGCGACAAGATAATGATCCGAGTCTATATTGGCACCACGGATCGTGCGTACAACTAAAACACTGGAAGAGTGCCTTCCGTCAATCAAAACGTAATCAATTTGGTTGCGCGTCTTTTGATCAGGAGACAGCCAAGTTGCTTTATGAATATTGAGATGCTTGAATCTAGTGTTTCGCGCTGCAGCAAAGTCAATCAGCCTCATTCCGTTATCGGAGGTATTGTCGTGGAGGCTGAACTTTCCGACTGTAGGACCAAAGATATTTTCTTTTCCCACCTTGGCGTTGAAGTCACCAAGCACGATTTTTATGTCGTGGCGGGGGCTGCGCTCATAGGCCTCTTCAAGGCACTCGTAGAAGCTGTCTTTGGTCTCATCGTCCTTATCTTCTGTCGGAGCGTGCGCACAAATCAGGCTTATGTTGAAAAATCTTGCCTTGACACGGGTTATGGCAAGTCGTTCGTTCACAGGTGTGAATCGCAGAACATGATGTCGTAGTCGCTTGCCAACCACGAATCCGCATCCAAATTCGTGCTTCTCCGCATGGCCGATATCACAGGATGCTTGCCGTGAGCAACCCTGTCCCTAACATCGCATTTCTTGGATTGCAGTGATATCAGCTTTGTATCTTTCTAAGATCAGTTGGATAGAAGCACCATCCCAATTAAGGGTTCGGACGTTCCAGGTGCATATCCGTTATTTAGGAAATAACAGCACTTTTTAATTTTATCTCATTGAAAAATACACAATTTCCATACAAAATACACTACGGTTCAATATGACCCAGATAAACGGGATTAAGTTGTAAAACATGAAACGGGTCTAAGGTGAAGGCTGCAATTTTTTACTGAATGGGCTCTCCTGGATGTTAGCCTTTTGCAAAAGTTATCTGAAGCGATGAAAACAATATTGTTTGCGCTACAAAAGCGAGTAGTGCTTCTTCTGTTTTTTAGTTTGACATAAAACCTTAAAAAAATTGTTAAAATTGGTCAATATATATATTTAATATATAGAACGCTTCCGAATATAAACCAAATCTGTCCTGATCTGAAGAAAAAATTAACAAAGCTTTCGTACTGTTTCAACCACTTACTTCAACCTAATGATTTTATAAGCTTTCAACATCATAACTGTGACAATGTTGCTACAAATCTTCTCGTTTCTAATTCCCTGCCACTCCGCACTCCTTTAAGACAGTTTTCTTAAACGCCTTTAACCGCACACCGCATTAAGTTGTCATGGCGCAGCACAAAATGCCAAACATATTTTCGACATTTCGAATTCATGTTCCTGCGAAAGTGTAATCTTTTGTAATGTGTTGCGCGATTGAGTTCGCGAACGATTCTAAAAGCTTTTCGCAATATTCGTTGATAATTTACGTACTTGCTGTTCTATGCAACATGAAGGATGCGGCAAGGATGTGACTTCTCTGCGGCTGGTTCATAAGAACTCATATTTATGTGCCTGCATTTATGAGGTTTAGAGACTATTGAACAACGGCAGAAAAAAAAAATAACATTGAAATGAAAATTTATGTTTGCATTTATGAATTTTTATAAAGTGTTGCTTCCGTAGGCAAGATACTGTTTTTTTTTTTTTGGTATTTTACCAAAGCATGCGTATCTTGTGTATGAATGTTTGTATTTCGATGTTAATGCATTATGAATTATTATGTTGTTTTCTGGCTGAAATGTTATGATGATGATGACGATGATGCTGATGCTGATGATGACGGTGAGGTCGAGTTTGATGTTAATGGTGATCATGGCTGCGGTTTTATGAGCAGTAAATTATATGGAAAATCTATCTGCACCGCATATTGTTAAATAATAAAATTTGCATTTTATGTAAATGCGAAACATTCGAAAGAAAAGAAGGAAGAAACATTTTAAATTTTGAAGCAGTTGGGGTAAAAAAAAAATGTTGAAATGTGCCTAAAATGTTGCATTTTTTATGGCATTTTAATTATAAAGTGGCACCCTTTCATTGAGCAATGCTTAATGCATGGGAATTCATTAGGCTAAGAAGCCACCTTTATAAATAATAGCACATTAATGAGTGCCTTCACAGTGCCTTTATATTTTATACACTCTCATAAGAGGCGAAACAGAAGAAAAGTCGAAAAATTACTCAGCGGTGCCATAAAATTCATGCAGCATAACAGCCGGAAGGAAGTTCATTAAAATTTTAGCGCATAAAATATTCTTAGCCACAAAAATTTTTAACGACTTTTTGACGTTTTGGACAACAGCATTTGAAAAATAAACTTCAGCAGGGCTCGAACAGTGCCCGCAAAAGAGGGTTTGCCTGGTTTTCACTTCCGGCTGGATTTCAAAGGAGTTCGCTCTCTACAGCAGAAATATTTTAAGATGTCTAAAACAACAACAACAACGACAGCAGCAACAGCGTGCTTGATGTTGGTTATTTTATTATAAAATCATAAAATCGTAAAATTGCTTTTGTTGTTTTTTTTTGTAATTGTGGTGATGCTCCGCTGTGGTTTTACTCTCAGCGCGCACTTAACTTGTCTCTAATGTGCTAAAAACCATAAATTTTTCAAAAGTTAATCTCCATTTTGTGTGCAAGCAGTCAATGCGGGCGGCATGTTGGCGTCTTTTGAACCGGACTTAAGGCACCAACCACCAGGCATAAGCATCACATGCATAACATAGCAATAACGTGCGCATAATGAAGATACAAATACCAAAGCCTGCAAATTTGTGGCCATTGGTAAGACTCACGACCTCCATAAGCTCAAGTCCCGCGATAGCTGAAGGGTAACAAGGTTGTTGTGTTTTTTCTTATTTTTGCAAATGCGAAAAATTTCTACAAATATGCCCCAGATCTGTATGTTAATTTTTCCCTACCGAAGATGTGATATTTGTTAGGTTGGAGAAAAACGACTTAAGTGGCGCGTTAGTTTTGATTCTTTTGGTGTCTTAATGCGTTCGTGTTGGCGCAACACTTTAATAATTTGAATTGTTAAGTGAGAAAATAAATGTTTCTCTACGAATGAGAAAACTATCTGTTCAAAGCAGTGATGGGGTGATTATTTTTCTAAAAAGCAAAGATAGAATTTCCCCTTTTAACGAATTCAACGGTCAAAATTCCCTAATTTTTCACACTCGATATTTTCCACAAGAAACGTATTAATATTTTAGAAACGTATTGATAGACAATTCACGTGGTTCTATTTGTTTTATTGTTCTAAAGACTACAACACTCAGTTTAGACGCAATTGTCCAAATTTTTTGGAAAAAATAATAATTGGTTTGTATGGTAAAAAATGTGTGTAAAGTTTTTTTTTAGTATTCAGTTTATAAAAAGTTATCTTTATATACAAAAAATTTAATTTGCGTGTTAATTTTACATTACAAATGAAAAATAAAAAAATAAAAAGTCGATTAATTTGTAATTTTACATAGCGCCAGTATATCAGGGCAATATTATTGCATCAAAAAATTACTTGTTTTTGTTTAAATAAAGCTTTTACACGAAGAAAATTTTTATTTATGGGGTCAATTTGGACTATATAGGTTAGATTTCGAGAGTTAAACTGTTCTAAGAAATTATTCTTCAGGTAATTGTCAATGTTTCACTTGTTGACATAAAGCCGATAAAGTCAATAAATAAATTTTTCTAGCAAAAACTGCATCAACATGTACTTGACCTTGAACTTTGAAAAACGTGAAAATTTCTCGAAAACGTGCCGAAGAAACGCGGCATTAAATTCAGCGTCCTCGAATTATGCTGAAATAATGTGGCCCTAACTTGTTCGCAAAAAAAGTGCCAGATTCATGCACAGTGTAATCAATAAAAAAAAAATCCGATTTTCAAAAACCGTTTTGTCTAAAACGTCCCTTCATATTTCTCTCTTAGCTACCTTATTTGATAGATAAATTGTAGTTATAGATTGAAAATAGTTTTCATACAAACAAAAAGTTGTTAAAATTTTCTTTTGGGGTTTGTCAAATGTAAAAATACTTTAACCTTCCTGCACACAAAAAAATTTGTATAGAATTTTTACAGCGAGTGTCAAAGTGCTATAATTTTATATACGAAAGGGCATATTTTTTTCACACCAAACGGTGTAAAAAAGTAAATATCGGATAGGATGTTTATTTTGTACCCTTGTTAGGTGTTTATTTAGAAAGAGCATAATTATGATTTTTTTTTAACACCGAACGGTGTAATTTCGGTGTAATGATCGCTTTTTACAATAAAAAAAACAAATATTTCTCTGAGAACAATATTTTCGAGTATATAAATATTATACTAGCATAAATTATTAAAAGCAATAATTGACATATTTATAAATTTGTATATTTTTATGTATTACATGAAATATTTTTTTAATGATTTGTTACAAAAAAGAGGCATTTCAAATTTTATTTGGACTTGCTTTCGAACTTCGCCTAGAAATTTTCACCAAAAATGCAACAGGATTTTTACAAAAACTTCACAAATTATTCACTTAGCTAAGCACTAAACTTAAATTTTTATTTTAAATATTTCTTCTTTAATTAAAATTTTCACTTTCAGTCATAGAAACTTCAACTTTTAATTTGTTTGTCAATGATAATGTGATTTCAATGTTGCTCTTCATCATTGCCTTATTTCACACCGAACGTATAAGTTCATTATTTCACACCGGATAAGCGGTGTTGCAATTCTTTTTTGCAGAAAATATTTTTTCTGAACCTCAATGCATGGTTTAATTAAATCAAAAACGAAAAAAAACCTAAAGAATTAAAAAAAAAAACAAAAAAAAAGACAGTTTCGTATAGTAAGTATTGACACTTCTAAATAAAAATTGAATTTTAAAAATTGAAATTAAATTATGAAATTAACTTTACTATTTTAAAGTTTTCTCCTTTTTTGTAACAGTGCATAAAATAGTGAATGTTAATATGTTTCTTCGATATGAATTATGTTATTATGAACAGTAGTAAGCATACGTAAATCGCAAAATTGTTTAAAAACATTTCCCCCTCACGCCTCTTCCATAGATTTGTAATACAACAGATGAACATTTTTTCCGGCGCTACTGAATAATCAAACAAGCGAACCATCGTCTTGCATGAAAGCTGGACTGAGACTCAAGTAGTATTTTTTTTCAGTGCAAAGCTTTCAATGAGCTTTTATACATAAACAAAGTATGCTTGGATAGAGTTTGAACAGTGTCGGCCAAAAAAATACATACACAGTTCTTTCTGTTTTGTAGAAGTGTGCTCCCAAGTGAGAGCAAAGAATCTCTCTTTGACTTAGAAGGCCTAAAGAAATTTTTTTTTATTAACATTAAGCGGCATTCTAAATGAATGCAGGTATATGAAAGTGAATTGAAATTAATGAAATTTCTTTCTAGGTTAATAATGTGCAATATTATTTATTGTCTAGGGGCAGCGTTATTAATAATAATTAATAACATTAATATTAATATTTTATTAATAATATCAATATGCATATATTTATTAGCAATATCAATATTACATATTTATTTGGAAAGTAATCTTTTACTTATAACATTTTACCGACTCCTAATTGTACTAATATTATTTATATTGCATATTACTTCAAAATAAAGAAATCACTGGAAGCGCACCCTACTTTCTTCTGACAAATTAAGTTTTCGCTTCCCCAAAACAATTTTTAAAGAAAAAATATGCTAATTCCCACATTTGGTTCAACATTTTTTTGGCGTGTAAGCATTTAAAATTACGTAATAAATTGCGCAAATAGAAGCGTGGTGAAAACTAGCCAAAAGCGAAACATCAACTGAGCGCTCTTGCTACGAAAAATCGGCAGCGTCGGTGTAAAAGCACGACAGTAAGTTTTATGTCGGTGTAAAAATACGAAGTTTCACGAAGCACGCGTGCATAGGCGTCGGCCGACACTGGTTTAGAATATCATGTAGTACTGTGTGAAAATTCGATCAGTTACATCAAATAAAATTATCGATTGGGTTCTACTCACAGAATTCCATAGAATTTCTTTCTTATAATTCGACACAACACACACATTATAAACGCCATATTACTCGCTCAGTTCTCAAAAATACAGCACTCATTTGAAAAGTAGGCGTTGAAATTTGAATTGCACAAAAAGAATCAGTTCGTTTTATTTTTCGCGCCGTTTAGACCCGTGTGGTAAATTCGATTTTCTCAAATATTGAGTGTGAAATAAAGTGAAATTACTCCGAAACAGCGTGAAATATGAGTAATAATCAACGTGATATAAAACGAATAAGCCGGTAATATAGTCCTCCAATTTCGGAAATATATGTTAGTCCTTTGGAGCGTCAAGAAGAATATTATTTGCACTTATTGGCTGAATGTAGTGAATCAGAGGATATTGATGGTTCATACGAAAACTTCTTGCCTCGTGTTGAGCCAAATGAATACTCGTTTATTGACGATCAAAGCTTTCCTGCGTCAGCATCCACAGCAGAAAGCAGTGATTCGAATAACATCTATAGTGGAGATGAAAATAGTGATTGTACGCCTGGCATTAGCGGTGCTTTACCACAAAAATTATTTGGGCGACAAAAGAAAGAAGCAGAGCGGTGCATATGGAGTACAAACGTGCCAAATCCAGCCACCAGAACACCTTCCCATAACAACATTCGCGGAAAAACTGGTGCACATAAGTCGTCTTGCTTATTGTCTGAATTTGAATTGTTTCGTTTGTTCTTTTCCGAAGAAATGTGTGATGTAATTGCTCGTGAAACTAACCGAAAAGCCTTGATTGTATACACTGCTATTAATGCAAATAATCGGACTAAACCACCTAAAGTGTGGACATCTTTGACTTTTTAAGAGTTATATGCATACATTGATATACTTATAACAACAGGTGTACATCATTCAAATAATGAACACGTAACCGAATTGTGGAAGTTGTCATCTTTACCAATTTTCCGCGCATCAATGGGAATCACTCGATTTTTGCAAATTAACCGGTTTTTGAGATTCGAAAACAATACAACTCGCGTAATCAGCATGAAGGATGACAAGACAGCGCCCATACGTGATTTGTGTGAAATGATGAATGCCAACCTGCACAACAATTACAAGCCAAACGATAGCATTACTATCGACGAACAGCTTTTCCCATACAGGGGTAGAACAACATTCACCCAATATATCCCTTCTAAGCCATCGAAATATGGCATAAAAATTTGGTGGGCATGCGACTCAAAAACCGCATACCCATTGAAAGGAGAGATTTACACCGGCAAACCAACTAATGGTTTACGTGAGACGCAAGTTGGTGCCAAAGTGGTAAAACGGTTGGTCAAGAGCTTCGAAGGTTCAGGCCGAAACATTACAATGGACAATATCTCTACATCTGAGGCCCTAGCGGACTATTTGTTATTAAAAAAATCTTACGTTGGTTGGCACATTACGTATGAACAAGCCGAGCATCCCAAAGGAAATGCTTAAAAGTAAGACTCGCCCCATTAATTCATCTATATTTGGATTCTCTGGCGATAAAACTGTCCTTATAAAAAGGACAAAGCAGTAGTGTTGTTCTCGACTATGCACCATGATAAATCGGTGTCAGGAGACGACCAGAAGCCGGAAAAAATTAGGTACTATAATGCCACAAAAGGAGGGGTAGATGTAATGTTGACTCATTTTACCAATAAACACAGTACCAAACGGTATGGTAATGGCCATTTGTATTATTTTTCAATATCTTAGACGTTTGTGGATTGGCGGCATATATTATTCACAGTATATGTAACTCTGAAACTGCACAAAAAACCGATAGTCGTCGAAAATGTTTACAAGAGCTGAGACGGCAATTATGTATGCCAAGTATCCACGATAGATCTCAGAATTCTTTGGTTTACCGAAATTTTAACACCATCGAAGCTATAGTTCATATATGATTGGCGCATAAATAAGCTCATTTACAGCTCGGCCAAAAAAGGCAGCAGCAGCAAGGGGTCCAGACGGCCGACTAAATATCCAGGGTTCGTGTTATATTTGTTCCCTACAACGAAACCCTTAGCGCAAAACACGAAAATGCTACAACTACTGCGAAAAACCAATTTGTCAGGAACATAATGTGTGATTCATCTTCTCAAAATATTTAATTTAATAATTTATTTGAGTGACTAATAAATAAAATAAAGCTTTTATGTCAATCTATCTATATATTTTATGAGTTTTTGAAATATGTTTTATTCACCTACAGTTTCTCTCATACAAATTGTATGAAAGTACCCGGGTACCTTCGTATACATGAAAGGTGGAAATTTTTCGTATACACATGAGGGTTAAGTAAAAAAAAAAACTTAACTTAATTCTTAGTATGAAGTAAACGAAAATTTTATATTTTCCGAATTTAATGGCAAAAAAGTAAATAAGTGTCTGTCATTCCAACTGTCTGTCTTGTGGTCTGTGTTATTTTAAAACATCGTTTTTACATTCTTCTGACATCAATCATTCTCCGTGTGAAAATATACTCTTTAAGTCATTTATAAGATATCTCAAGATATTATATGAAGATACTTATGAAGAATACAAGGTATTTATTTGAATGTTGAATGTTCAGTATTTCAGTGTTCAGTCTTCAAATTTGCCCAAAAAGCTTTACATAAAAAATGTTAAGGATATCCTTTTTCATTTTGTAAATCCAAAAACATAAAATACTTAACTTCTAGTCATCTTTTCATCATTTGTAAAATCAACACAAAAATTTACCAACTACACTTCAAAGGCCGAAACTAATAACATAAAAACTAACTTTTCGTCGTCACAAGGAGAGCTCATTAGCCAGCAAAGGGTTTTAATTACTTACACCGTTAATTTAGCACCACTTGCTTACACGCTGTTTAACAAGCCAACCTTAATTTTACTCCTTGCCAACCTTAATTTTTGTATTTTTCTTTTTTATATCTAAAAAAAAAATATAAATATACACAGGAAGAAAGAACAACTTTGTTTACGCTCTTAATTAAAAATCGTAGAAAAAGCCGAGAAAAGCGCTTCATTTAAAGGAAAAATAAAAAGAAGCAGAAGTAAAGATGAACATAAGAATAAAAAAAAAATACACAAAAAAAAAACTAAAAATAAAGAGCAAGGCGAACTCGTCTTTCCGCTGAAAGAATAACTGAGTTGATGCTAAGGAGAATCCAGCTCTTGGAGTAGCATTTAATTAGTAACGCGCGAAAGTACCTGTGTTCACAAAGTATGCACTAAATTGTACCAACAACCAGCTACCAAAACAAGTAACCCAAAGATGCCGCCCATTATAAGTTCTCAAGGAAGCGAGCTGCAGTGGTTAACTTCCGGTTGATGTTGTTCTTGATGATGGTTTCGGAAGGAAATGCAAAGAGTTACGCTCGAGAGATATCCTTAAGAGCAGCCGCTATGTTCAGGACTTCCTCATAAGGAGAGTTGGCTTTACTGCCGTCAAGTGAATTAATATGCAAGGACAGCAATAATTTCTTCAGCACATGCTCATTGCCTTAAAGTAATCTTCTTTTCCTCCTCTGGAACTGGTACTATCAGCTGCATTTAACGTATTAAATATCCTGCTTGATGAATTTTTATTATCTTGCAATGGCTTCATTTGATTTGGTTTATTTTCTTGCCTCAGTTCAACCTGTGCAAAAATGTCCTTTTGGCTTTTTCTGCTTTTAAAACACTTTGGGGAGTGTTTGACAAGTTGTTTAGGCGCAAACCGTATCCGCCTACCTTGCGCTGAGTATAGTGTGAAAAGGCTACGGCCTACTCGTATGTCACAGAGCGATTGTTTTACCATCTCTATCAATAAATTGCTCGCTGATACAGCTTCTCCTGCCACTACTACATCTTCCTGTTTCTGCAACTACTTGTCTTACAAATCCTTTAACTGTCGCTGCTTACAAACAACTTCAATGACAGCAAATAGATTTCACCCAGGGGGGTAATCGACGACGTAATTTCGGATTCGATTCGGAAATTCGTAGCATATGACTCGATGTTTAGGATGGATGCTGCTCACGTTGGTGTTGTAATCGCATCAAGACCTTTGCTATTGTTTGCTGTGACTTGTATTGATCTGTAGGGTTGGCAACGTCATCTGCCCTTGAGGTTTAGGTTAAGAGGTGTCTTATTGCGGTGTCGTTTGTTGAGATTGCTTTTTAATCGATTCAATTTCGAAATAAATTAGTTTTTCCCGAACATGTCTTTATGTGTACCCATTATTTTTTTCAAAGTCATTTCTGAAAATGAGCTGGGAAGATTTATTAAATTTTAATGTTTGGCAATATTTAGAACAGAGTCGCTTTAATTTTGAAAAGAAGATTATAAAGGTATCCCAAAAATCAAATTCTGATTCGGGCACTGCTTCTTATGCGACAAGCATAGAGTACTAAATATGTGACAGCTGTCAAGAAAAAACATGAAGCTTTATGCGCTGCTTAGTCTCGCATGGCACAGCAGCGCATGACTGAAAAAGTGTCACATTGGAAATCTGTTTAATGGAATTTGTGTGTATCTGATTATGCACAACATGACAACGCATAGCCATGCTCAGATAAAAACAGAAATTCATTTCTGAAACATAAGGCGCGTTTTTTCCAACATCCAAATCGGATTTAAATTTGGATTTGCAGCACATTACCTACCTGAGAACCAGATGGCGTTGTCAACACAAAAAATGTAAACAAAAATCATATGATCGGAATAATAATTCAATCCAAAATTAAATTAAATATATTATGTTTTTAGATGTTTACTCTGACAAAAAACAATCAATAAATCGAATCTTTTGCTCAGAGCATAAAAAATAATGTAAGATGTATTATCTTAAATTAAACTTAAAATAAACTTCAATCTTTGTATAGAATAAATTTTGATAAGCAAATGAAAGCTTTAATCGAATTGCTTAATTCGTCAAATGCATCCAGCTCTTCAAGCGCAGCGTCATCGATGGGGTTATCTGTGTTTGACACCGGAAGTTCAGATGAAGTTAATCATCATGAGACAGTAAAAACCTCCATGGATTTTCATTTACTTTCATACACAGATAAAAATTTCAAGCGGCACTTTCGTTAAAAACAAAGTACTGCTGTTCATTTGATTGGTATTTTAGATTTGTAGTTGCACCATTTTATGAAACTAATCTTTTTTTTACAGATCTTTATAAGGAGCATTCCACTGAAAATGGTAATTTTTGACACATACATATCTCATTGTTTTTTATAAATTGATTGACGGAGTTGGTGGTAACATAAAGCGACTTGTAAGCCAAAAAGCTTGATGTCAAGGAGATGGTACCGTAATCCAAAACGCAAAAGATTTCTTTACATTAGCAGCCACTTTAGTACCTTCTACGAAGGTTTTCTATATTGTTGAATCAGAAATACCTGATAAAATCCAAAACGTTCATCCATGGGAAGCTGCTAGGCCTGTTCCGGGAATATCAAAATTTCATCATATATTAGTCGACGTTCATAAAGTTACATGCAAGAAATACGCTTTAGATAATCATAGTGTTAAGTTATCATTTAAAAAATGATTCAAAACGAAGACTTAATTTCTGAATTTCGTACGAGTTCCGTACAAACGAAAGTGTCCCGTACAAACGATTTAATTTTTATTTTTTTATTCTCATTTTAATAGATATTTTTTCGAACTTGTAGTATTTCGTCATACCATGATCGACGAAGTCTACATAAGCATATTTTTAATTTTACAGAGAAAATTAATTTTGTTAAAATTCTCCAATAATGTCAAAAAATAAAAAGTATGGTGGACTGCGGTTGTCCCGTACAAACAAACATATTTTCATACTTATTACGGCCTATTTATGAATATTTTCAGGAACAAATAATTGATTTTGAAAAGCCTCCGTTACACTAAATTAATGTACTAGATGCTTTGAACAATTACATTTCGGTTTATTTTTAATTTAAGATCTTAACTTATCAAATGCGTACGATTTGTCCCGTACCAACAGTGGAATGCTCCATCAGCAGTCCGAAATATTTCTATTAAAATGTATTAATAAAGGAGGGATTAAAACAATAACAGCAGAGAAGGAAGTATACCGATTTTTGTGGTACATTGCAAATACCGAGCCATTTCGCACCATCGCAAATTTGTTTGGAATATCTTCTTTTGCTGGCTAGTGTGCTATCAATAGGGTAGCAGATTTTAAAGTTTCGATTGGCGAGGAACATATAAAATGGCCAAGCAATTTAGGTTCACTTGCAAGTGGCTTCTTCAGCAAAGCACGTGTTCCAGGAGTCATTGCAACAAGCTGTTGTTGAATCCAAAAAAATGTTTTTATACATATGTATATTGCGGAGAGCCGGGATCACTTCATGATAGTAGAATGCTCAGAAGATCTCCGTTGTACGATCGACTCCATATGAACGGATTCAAAAATACATTTTTTATTGTTTGAGATTCTGCTTACCCATGCCACGATTGGCTTGTTACACCATACAAGGATAACGGTAATTTGTTTCAAAGTCAAAGAAACTTCAACCACCTTCATTCCGTTACGCGCATAGCAGTAGAAAATTACTGAAAATCAAATTAATTGGATTGCTAAAAACCCGATTTCGCAGAGTAATGTTTTTACTGAACAAAATAGTATGCCTAAAATAGTCCATATAGTTATGGCATCCTGTGTTCTCCATGATTTATGCATTGCCGATGGTGACGAAATGCAAAATGAGGACAATGAAATAGACACTTCAAACTCTTATGCTGACCATACGCCTAATGTCTTCAACAATTGACAAGAAATAGTATTCAATGAATTATTAACTAATGGCCTAATATATATCGTTACCTTAATATAGAAAGGCCCTAACTCAATTTTTGCTACTTCACAGGAGAAGGAAAAAAGTAAATAAAAAACAAAGTAATGTAGTTTCGAATTTTTTTTAAACGCAGTTTTTTATTAAAAACTCCTAGTAATGTAATGCTGCAACAGTTTTTTTTAATTTTTGTTTTCCCATAGAATTAAGTTAGATAGGGCTTTTTGTAAGTGAATTTCTTGAAATTAATTGTGAGATAGGGCTTTTTATTACTTGCAAGTTTGAAACCAAATGAATTGATAATTTCATTCTTAACATTTCTTAAAACAAAAAACAATTTAATTAGCGATAAAATGTAGTATAAATAAAATAAAAACAAAATACGTTTACATGTTATAAGTTAAATTATTATAAAAATGGTGGCAATCGGTAGGAATGAATTTCTTAAGATCTTGCAAGTGGTCCCATTTCTTTTTGGTGATTGCAATTTTTCCTTCATGTAGGTACCTGGGAGCAATGAATTCAACATTTTTCTTGGACCTCTGTGGAAGAAGTTCATATTCTCCGCTTATATCTGTTTTGAAGTACAACAACCCAGAGGAGTCATATGCTAAGGCGCGCAACATATTCACAGTAGGATCGCCACTGCTTCTGCCTATAGTTGAAAATAGCTAATTAATTTTACTTACATGTATGTTAATAAACTTGTTACCAGGTCGAATCGATGAGTATCGCTTTGGAATACTATCATAATCCAAGAAATAATCGTAACTCAAGTGATAGGCTTGTAGAGGAAATGGATTCTTTCGTGCCTGCGTGATGATCTGCACAAATTGAGAAGGCAAATTTATTTGTTTTTTAGCCATTTTTCTTTCTATGAGAGAATGAGTTGCATCACATTCCATTTGCGTATGGCCACTTATCAAATATTTTTGCTCAATTGTTATTCCAGTTTTTTCACAGAAAGTCAGTAATGCATTGGATAACGTTACGTTTCTATTTTGATAAAAACAGCCATCTGAGTACAAGATTATATGATGAACTTCTGGTGAATTTGTTAGGAAATTTTCGAAATGTTTAATGATGCACGTTGCAAAAACTGAAGCTACGAGATTTCTATCTGTTTCATCCCATACGTAGTTGTACGATTCGTGTGTGGCAACGTTGTATAGAGTAAAGTTATGTACCTGCAATTTCATTTTATAATAGGAGGCACTTGCGTTCAGTTGGGGCACTAATTTCACGGTTTGCATATCCATGCAAAATACTGCACTTAGCCCGGACTCCGCATTTTTTACGTCGTTTTGCTTTTCTTCTGTCATTTTTTCTATATGATGTCTATGCTGTTCATAGTCTTCGCATGATAGGTTATGGGCCTTATATGAAACGAAAACATCACACTCATCTTTTTTTGGTTTGAATATAGATAAATTTAGATCTCTGAACACCTCAGCAAAAATGGGGTATGACACTTTTATATCTACGTTTTCTTTATTTAAATTGCATTCATCAGAATAAAGTCTGTAAACCTCCTGATAAGAGGAAAAACTCCTTTCTAGGTACAACTTTTTAGTTTGCTTTCTACAATAGTGTGACTCTAATTTTGGTAGCTTATCTAGCCATTTTTGTAGAAAGTCTCGTTTTTCCGCATTGCGCCGACCGGTTGTTGAGTTTCGTTAAGATTGGATGCGCAGATGTGAGACTTTTTCGGGACTGATTTGTGTTCCATAATTTCCGCTATTATTAATCCAATTACGTACCATCTTTTCGTTCAACCCCAATGTTGAAAGAAACATTTGTCGGCATACTTGTAAAGGACGTGAACTATGTCTCAAAAAATACAAAACTGACTTGGAACGTAATGAATTTTCCGAGCATTTTTTCTTTTGCTCCATAAAGCTTATAAGGCTGGTTACGTATAACCGCTTTTGGTCCCAGGACATCTCCCAAAACAAATTGAAAATTTCTTTTCGCATGTGCTCTGTGAAAGCTGAGCAATGTCTCAACGTGCTTTTTTTACAAAAACGTGACGAGCAACGTACTCCTAGTTGCCTTGCAGGCTTCTGGCAATCTATTTTTTTCGATGAACTATTATATCGCTCACCTTTCATACGATTTATTCTATTTATATTTTGCTGCCATTCCGATTTGTTTGCTATATTTCTTCTTTTACAACTACCATTATTAAGTATTTCCACATCAGTGTTAGACCTTTCGCTCATTTTGTAGATGTCACTAAAACTTTCACTAACACTTACGCACTATGTAATTTTAAAGACAAACACTAACTGACTGAAGCAAATTTAAAAAAATTCAAATTAAGAAAATGAACTCCTACCATGTATGAGTATGACATACTATGCAGTGAGTTAGGGCTTTTTTTTTAAGAAATTATTGAAATGAATTAGGGCCTTTTTTTAAATGCTTGTATTTTTGTAATTTTCAATCTTAGCGTACACATTTTTTTATCAAAGTTGTGTTAGAGGGTGGTCTACTGAAATCTGCCAAAAAAATCGATTTTGAAAAAAATGAGTTAGGGCCTTTCTATATTAAGGTAACGATATATAACTTTACCCATAAAAAAGTCAATGTTGCGTTTACTTGTTTTTTTTTACTTAAAAGTTTTCTCAACAGAGACATTTTTTTCTTTTTCTTTTTGCATTCTTTCTCTAAGCCTTTCATATTTATTTTTCTCTGCTTTATCCGCTAGTTTTATTATTTTTTTTCAGTGAACGATTTTAAAATATTTAATTTTTCCGTATAATAGGACTGCTTCCGCATTGTTTTTGGAGCAACATTTTGTTTTGCCGTATTTCCTTCAAACTCCAGCTCATCCACGTCAATGTGTTCAATTTCAGCGGCAAGGGAGACATCTTCTGCAACATCTTCGTCCACTTGTAATATTAGCCGGTTGGCGAACAGGGAGCGGCAATGAAATCTGGATATTATTTGCCTGTCACCAAACAATTCATCCAATTCATTTTGAAATGGCACATGAATGCTTCCAACTCCTATTCTGTTACGATTGTTCTTAGCTGACTTGTATGCCTGCATCAAGTTCTTAAATTTGGTTTTCAACATCTCCTCGCTTGTTAGTTGAGTCTGAAAATATTAAAAAATAAATTAAGAACTTGCATACCTTATTAACCCTTACAGATATTTACCAAAATATTTTGGCTAAGCAAGTCTTCCAAAACATTCGCCATTGCAGTCTTCCGTTTTTTTGGATGACTAAATTCCTCAGCTCTTGCAGCGTACGCATCTATAAATGCCCTGGTTTCGGATTCTTGCCAGATTCTTTTTCTGTAGTAAAAATAATGTTTTATGTTAATAAACAAAAATTTTAATAAAATTTCTTTATTTCTACTTCTCTGTTGTTTCCATATTTAATATTTATTAAGCTGTGTTTACGTTCTATTTTTTTTATTCCATTTTAAAGTTTCTTTCCACTGAACATGCTGCAAACTAAACATAATGCGATCACAGCATCATCTAGCTGTGATGTTTCGAATTTTAAATAAATGAGAATCTTTCTTGAGAGTCGGATTTTGATTTGTAGGCAAATCGGATTTGGATGTTGGAAAAAACGCGGCTATAAACACATAATATCTGTTTCGTTTTGATTTCTGTGTATCTTCTATGCGTTTGACGTTTTTTCGAAACGTCTCCTGCGAAATTTTTATTATTTCTATAAAATTAAATTGTGTTTGAATTGTGTTGATGAACAAGCGATTTGTGTTAAAAGCATTTTTATTGTCTTTTTAGGAAATATGGATGATGCAAAATTAATAAAACTGGTGCGCAACGATCCAATCCTGTAGAGCAAGTTCCATATTGGCAATCGTTTTTCCGATAAGAAGATGAAAATCTGGAAAACGATAGCCGAACAATTGGGAGCAAATGGTTTGTACAACATGTATTTCATAGAATAAACGTAATTAAATAATTAATTTGTGTAGTTGAGGACTGCAAAAAGAGGTGGACGTCTTTGCGCGAGCGCTTAAGCAGGGAGTGCAAGCGCATGAATGCACTCTCTGGAAGTGGAGCGGTGCATATAGAAGGTTGGCCGATATTTCAAAATTTAAGCTTTCTGAAAGAGCACGTGAAGCCAAGACCGTAAGTATTCAACACCATTTGAAAATTTCACATTAAAATATACTTTAATTTCAGCACCCGATGCACAGTCAATACCTTCGAAGACAATTTAGAGGACTCATCATCACTGCTGTTACCACCACCGTCACCACTGCCGTCATCATCGCCGTCACCACTACCGTCATCATCGCCATCACAATCGCCAAAACCTGCGGAAGCAGCTGCATCGTCCTGCGCCATATGAGGAAGACTTCCGAGAGGCATGCAAATCATTCACTTCACTCTGCAATGAGCCAAAAAAAAAAAACGAGGCAGTGCATGCATGTGGGCTAATGATTGTCGCCACTGTCTGCAGCATGAGTGCTAGGAGTCAAGCCAACGCTATGGTGAAGCTGACTCAATTAGTTATGAAACTAAAAGAAGAAGACGATGAGAACTCATGTGGCTTTGAGCTCATTGACTGAGTAAGAACTTTGACCTTACTATTTCTTTTTAACCCTTAATTGATTCACTTGGTTTATGGAAACACAATAAAAAAGAAAAGTTTCTAAAAAATTCTAATAAAAGCAATCTAAAAAATTGCAAACAATAAATTAAAAATATTCCGTCTAAATAGAAAACAAAATATTTTTTGAGAATTTCTTAACGGAAAACTTGATTTTGTAAATGAAAGTTTTCGAGCTGTATAAGTTAAGGGTTAATTCAAATACTGCCACGTTGGCAACCAATAATAATTTCACAATTCCTTTACAGCAATCTAGCAACAATCAACATAAGAACCACATATTGAGTATTATTAATTATTTATTTTAATTAATTGAATTATTTATTGTCTAATGACTAAATTTAATTTAATTTAATTTAATATTGAGTTGTGGCAATCTTTTACGAAATGAGTGAGAAAGAAAGAAGAAAAGCAATAAAAGTAATAAATAGTAATGAGTTGAAAAAATGAGTCTTTAGTTTTTGACATCAGTTTACAAACTTACACACTAGCAGCCCTATTCTGACAGCTTTACTAAGCTCACCACATTAACCACACAAAATAATTAATATTAACAAATTGTTAAGACTTCATATCCTGGGAAAAATTTAAAAGCTCTTTTCTAAACTATTTGATGAATGACAGAAAGTATCTTAACAACGAGTGACATTTCAATGTTAAGCTAAATACTTGTCTCAAAATAATATTTTGTGCTTGTAAAATTTTTAATTGTGATAATAATTGTTGTCCACAAGTGGAATTGTAACCATGGAAGAATTTTTACTGCTATTATACGTTGATTGCGTTCAGATTTGCAGCAATCTCTGCCCACAAATCTCTCAACTGCTTCGGCGATCCCGGGTCGTTCTTGCCGGCCAAAAGTTGCGTATGCTTTCTGCAAAAATCGATGTAGAACAGCAACTGCTTCTGCGTCGTTCGCTCAAATTTTGGTTCCCTATTTAAAAAATAGCAAATGAAAGTTTAAATATATAAGAAATCTATAAATAAATTACTATTGAAGATTTTCCATTTCGTTGCAAAATGAAATAAATTAACAGAAAACAGCTGTTCTTTGACATTTCGATTTTCACCATGCGTGGTGAACTTTTACAGCTTTTTAAATCTTTTAAATTGTAAATGATTTTTCAGAATATGAAAATTTACTTTACTTAACAAGAACATTAACTAGAGCTCCTTTACAATTCCTTGTTAAGTTAACAAGTAGAATAGAGCTATAAGTCACATTTATAACTATCTGTCTAAATCTAGATAGATTTTTATAACAATTAAATCAAATTGGCCAATTTGTTTCGAAGTTCATATGTAGCTATGAAAAGATGTCATCGAATGCAGTGGTCCACCAACATACGCTAAATCGTTCCTCCAAGTTCCATTAACAATGTTATGGTCTGCGTTGTCCCAGTCTGCATATTGATCTGGACAGTACCAGCGTTTGCTATCTGTCAGCATAATGAAATTATGGAGTACAATGCAGCTCAAAACAATTTTTTCTGTGTTATTGGGACTGCATTCAATTGTGGAACGTAGAACACGCCAACGGGCAGTTAAAATGCCGCAATTATTTTCAATTGCACGGCTTGCACGTGATAGTTATAATTGAAAATTTCTTTATCTGCGGTCAGTTGTGTACTCGAATAGGATCGCATCAAATTAAGTTTTAATGGGAAAGCTGCGTCCCCTACCAGAAAATGGGGAAAAAGTTGATTTGAGCCACCCCAGAGCGGAGCACTTGGTTGGCAGTGGCAGTTTATTTGATAGAAGCGCACATCCATATTAGGACTGCTGCAAAACTCCTTGAAATAAAAAAAAAAAAAATATCAAAATGGAATCACTCTAGGAAAATATGTATACTACCTCCACCGCTCTGACTGCCATAGCTACCAATACACGCCGATGTGAAAGTATATCTACCATCGCATGATGCCATTAAAACGATGCTGTTGAGTTTCTCGTAATTGAAATACATTGAACCAGATTTGTGCGGGCAAGTAATAGCAACATATTTGCCATCTATAGCGCCTACACAATTTGGCATGTTCCAGAAATGGTTAAAATCCTTAGCAATGTCTTTGTATTGTGAAGTTTTTGGCTCGCTCACATATATTGGCGACAGGACTGCCCACATTATTTCGCACGTCTCTAAAATGATGTTACGCACCGTTGTTTTGCTCAATTTGTAGCAACAGGCAATACACTGGAATGATACTCCATGCGCCAGATACCTATAAAAGATTGTATTCTTAATTTAATAAATTTAAATTTATTTTATTGGGTGGCTTACAAAAGTGTAGTTGAAAGGCGCTCTTCCGGGCTGATTCGTTGTCTAGGATTTTTGAATTTGCCACCTACTAAGTTTAGCAACAAACCATACACATTACGTGACATTCTGGTGTGTATGAAGAATTGCTCTTAAATTCAAAAGACAAATTTTGTCAAAAATGTTTGTATTTATTTGACGTTTAGGCGAAACGGCTGTTGTGAAATTGTTTGACGAGTGCTATGTTTTATCATGTTTTGTATAATCACCATTTATTTTGCTATGTGCTAGGCTGTTTATCTATGCTTTATGCGCTGCTATGCTATGCGAGACTAATCAGTCTATTAGTCAAAAAAAAAAAATTCACGGAGCCACTTATGAGCCATTAAAGAGCTACGCGTAAAAATTGCGAACATTCACTACAAATATTGTGAAAATTAACGGAAACGGTTGGCAAGACCTCCACTATTCTCCAAGAGCTCCCCATGCACCCACAATGGTGCACTTTTTGGTTTGGATTTTGGGAGGGCGTTATCATCGGGCCATTCCTCTTCGAAAATGTAGCTGAAACTGCAGTTACTGTGAATGGTGCCCGATATCGCAGCATGCTGAACAATCATGCCAGCACGTCTTGGAAAATTTGATGAAAAAGGCTCGCGTGTGCAAGAAAGCTTGAGGCGGCCATTTAAACAATATTATAATTCATCAATAACCTCAATGTCTCTTCTTTACAATGCAATCAAAACTTATAGACAACTGAACAAAATAATGCAGTTTAATAAAAAAATTAAAACGTCAGTGACTATCGGGACACCCTTTACATTGTAAATGGTAAATTGTAAATTGTAAATTGTAAATTTTAAATTGCCAATTGTAAATTGTTAATTGTAAATTGTTAATTGTTAATTGTTAATTGTTAATTGTTAATTGTTAATTGTTAATTGTTAATTGTTAATTGTTAATTGTAAATTGTAAATTGTTAATTGTTAATTGTTAATTGTTAATTGTAAATTGTAAATTGTTAATTGTAAATTGTAAATTGTTAATTGTTAATTGTTAATTGTAAATTGTAAATTGTTAATTGTAAATTGTAAATTGTAAATTTTAAATTTTAAATTGTAGATTGCAAATTGCAAATTGTAAAGTGTAAATTGTAAATTGTATTTTGTAAATTGTACATTGTAAATTGTAAATTGTAAATTATAAATTAAAAATTGTATATGGGCATTTCCACAGAAATGTCAACCACAGCCAAAAAATTCAAAGTATATGAAAGTACGTTGTTTTAACATATTTTTATAAAGAATCTATCAAAGTTAACAAATGTGAACAAATTTTACATTTATGCATAACACATTTTAAAATATTCAAATGCAAAGTCGAACAAGTGCAAAAGTTCTGTTTTGTTCATTTCTATGGCACGTTTTGTTTTGATTAATGTTCTAAATGAGAGCCACTTTGCATTGACATTTTCTCTTTTAAATCTCGGTATATATATAAAGAATATAAGAAAAATGTAAAAGGAACGATGCGATTGCTAATTACGGTAAATTTTTTCATTGCTTTAGCATATATTTTGATGTCACGTGCGACATTGAAAAAAAGCATTTGTTATCAGCGTGTCAAAGATGTTTATACAATGTGCATCAAATTTTCGTAGAAAACAGATATTTTTATTGCAAATTAAATAAAAAAAAATTTTCTGGAAAATAATGACAGCTTTGCTCTTTGTATTTATTTAAAGTTTGTCGCGTTCGACATCGTAAGTGTAAAATGTTTAAATTCGAAATGAATTTTTTTATGTAAATACAAAATATGAATTTTTTAATGTAGATTAGTGATGTTCACGTAGTTCCACGCGTGGTGAGACTTGAAAGCTTTATCCGAGAATCGAAACACGTGCACGATCGAATGCACGAAATTCTCTCCATCAGTTGGCGCGTAAACTTGAAGCTGAGAGGTTCGTACCACTTGATCGTGTGTTTTGCACTGCACGAAATATCTGAGGTATATGAAAATTCATTATTTACAGAATTATAATAATAATGGTGATAGTGACAATGCTAATGATAGTGTAAATGATAACGATACCGATGATGATAATGATGACAACAATTTGTGTCAGTGCAGAGAGCGAGAGAGCAACAAACACAAGCACAAAAGTCGAAAATTGTAGTAGTATGCGTGTGAACACCACTGATGTAGATGAGTAAAGACGGTGGAGAGAAAAATAAATCCAACTGCAAACGGTGGAGAGAAAGGTTAAAGGATGAGGAAACAAAATTACAAATCTATAATTTAAAATCAAGGAAAGAATGCGAAATGGTCGACAGACGTGGAGAGCGCTGGCTGAAAGTAATGAAGGTATAATTCAAAAGAAACGGAAATATCATCGCCTACGACAACGAGAGAGGTGCAAAAAACTTTAGAAAATAAAATGTCATATGTACATCAAAGCTAATACGCGTCTTACGAATGCAAACAAACCTTGGCGAAAGCGGTTAAGAAAGTGGAGAAAGCGATGCCAAAGGACTTGCACAAAAGGCTAAAAGTTCTTCTTTAAAGAAGTTCTAAAAGTTTCTCTCTATTAAAGATATTTTGTTAAGTTTATAATTTTTGTTTTGTAAATAAATATATTAAATATATTAAAAATCATTTATAATCATCTTCTTCTTGTAGAGCATAGGGCCGTACATCATATGCATGTCTAATGACACAAAAAAAAAAAAAAAAAAACATAAAATCTATGATGGAACAAAATGTCGCATTCGACATGTCGCGTTCGACAGTGATTAAAATTTAATAAAAACTAAACTATTTTATATTTTTGAATCAAATGAAAAACATTTTTAAGATGCATTAATGCATAACATTTTAAAATTAGTCGCATTTAAATATTCCTTTAGGTTTCGCTGAAATCAGTGCTTGAACTGTTCGCCATGAAAGCGACTTCTGTTTTTGTCGCGTGCGAATGCCTTGAATTTTTGTAATAATCTCGAAAACGAATAACTGCCCAAAATGAACCTTAGCCCTAATTATAGTGCTAATCAAGAGCTATAAGTTTCGCCTTTTGTCAAAATAAAATAATGTTTTGGTATATGTTTTTTTCACTTTGAATGCGTACGAGTGTCGCATTCGACATTGGAGAAATGCCCATATTGTAATTGTATTCTGAAAATTGTTAATTGTTAGTTGTTAATTGTTAATTGTAAATTGTAAATTGCAAACTTCTATATATTTCTGAACCTTTTTGTAAAAAAAATAAAGTAAATATTTGTCCTTTTTTCGTTCATTTTTCATTTTCACATTTTTCTTACTAACATTTTTTGTTGCAATTGTCATATGAATGGCTGATGATATGGCTACACATATCATCTTTCGTGACAACTGTCTCTGAAGAAGAAATTTTAAATTATGTTATGAAACATTCTAATGCTGAGATGCACAACCTGCTTTGTCATAAGCTAGTGAAAAAAATGCACCGATTGACTCGATTAAAAGAGTGAGTTTTAAATTGGGAGTTTCTGTTTCTCTCTCTGTAATGAAGTTTTTAATGCCTCTCTTTGGCCTGCTAATGTCAAGATAAGCTCTTTTAAATTTTTTCGAAGAGTAAGGGCCCAACAACAAAAGTTATAAATAAAATCAATAACTACAAACTAAAAATTTACTACCAGAATGTATCTGGTATGCGAACAAAAACTAGTTCAATCTTTCTGGCAACTTCCCAAAAGGAATATGATGTTTATGTAATTACTGAGACTTGGCTGAACTCAGACTTTTTCGTGGAAGAGTTTTTTGACCCAAATATTTACCACGTCTTTCGGAAAGGTCGTGATGCTATTAAAACTGGTTGTAACCGCGGTGGCGGAGTTCTCATCGTTGTAAATTCTATGTTCCAAGCATCAATGTGTATTTTGAAAAACACAGACTCTCTATTGGATCAACTGTGTGTTGCTGTTCGTGGCTCCACTGATGTGCTAACTGTATGTGCCTCCTATATTCCACCAAACCGCGCTTGAACTATACAAAGCTCACATTGAAAATATAGAATATCTTTCATTAAATTTAAGTTGTAAACATAAACTATGCATTCTGGGAGATTTCAACCTAAGTAGAATTAACTGGTCTCGAGTTTCTGTAGGTGAAGGATTAGTGCCTTTGAATGTAAACAGTGAACTTGAGATATTTGTTGTAGACAGTTTCTTGGAAGTAGATATATTACAGATCAATAGTTGTATTAATAAACTAAACAAAGCATTAGATCTTGTATTTATAAGTAAATATATAAATTTTTCTTTAAAGGAGTCTGGATTTCCTTTATCTCCAACAAATATACATCACATTCCTTTATGTATTGAATTAGAATTTTATAATTTTCTAAGTTGTTACTCGGAAATTAAAACTGAATATACCTTTAATTTCAATAATTGTAATTTTCTTCTTTTGAATAACTTATTAAAAATATAAATTGGTAATTTTTTGTAATGTTCAAGATTCTTTTAACACTTTTAAATCACTTATATTAAATATTTGTTGTGAGCACATCCCTAAAAAACGCACGCAAAGTTACAAACAGCCTTGGCATACCCCTGGTCTTCGGAAGTTAAAAAATCTTCGGAATAAATTCTTTAAAAAAAGGGCATCATCTAAAAACGTAGATTACTTTAATAAATATAGACAATATATGAGAGAATTTAATTTTCTGGATAAATTTTTATACAAACAGTATATTCAAAATTTTGAAACGAATATAAAAACGAATCCTAAAGCTTTTCGGAGTTATATTAAATTTAAGAAACAAAGCTCAAATATTCCTAGTAGTATGTTTTTGAGAGATAGGCTCTAAAAATGCTCTCGAAAGTGCAAATCTTTTTGCTGATTTCTTTGAGTCAAATTTTGAACCATCAACTATTTTTCCTGATGATATTTATATGGGCTTTAGCTCATCGCTTGATTTAGGTACTTTATTTATATCTGAAGAAGACGTAGAAATGGGAATCTTTAATCTTGAAATGACAACTAAGCCTGATGCGGATGGTTTATCGAGTATTTGTTAAAAAATTGTTGTAGATCCATAGCAAAACCTCTTCAACTTATTTTCAATAAATCTCTTTCTACTGGTATATTTATTGATGACTGGAAAGTGTCATTTATATCACCCATACACAAATCCGGAAATAAAAACAACATTGAAAATTATAGACCGATATCGAAACTAACCTCAGTTTCCAAACTTTTTGAATCCATAGTGAAAGAAAAAATATATTTTGCTGTAAAGCGCATAATATAGCCTTCCCAACACGGATTTGTTTCAGGTCGATCAACTATATCCAACATCACTTTATTTTCCGAATACTGTATATCTGCTTTTCAACAGGGATATCAAGTTGGCACGATTAATACAGACTTTTCAAAAGGGTTTGACAAAGTTGCGCATGACATTTTATTAAAAAAATTAGCTAAACTGGGTTTGCATTCTAGATTACTGCAATGGTTCCAATCATATTTGAGGGATCGGATAAGCCATGTCTACATTGAAAATGAAATTTCTAAGCCATTTGTTGCCACTTCTGGTGTTTCTCAGGGAAGCATTTTAGGTCCATTACTTTTTGTTCTATTCATAAACGATATAGCATTGGAAATAAAAAATGCCCAGTGCCTTCTATATGCTGATGACTTAAAAATTTTTTTTAAAAATTAATACTTTGTCTGATGCATCGTTATTGCAATCCGAAGTAAATTCCATTTTTGCCTGGTGTTCAAAAAATAGTCTCTTCCTTAACCATGAAAAGTGTATGTTTTCCACGTATATTAAGTCATTGGTTCCCTTAAAATTCGCTTATCATTTGAATTATGACAAAAAAATGAGACTTTTTTTAAAAACTTCAGAAAAGAGTTTATTTTATTTTCATAAAACAAATTTATTACAAAAATATGTGTAAGTTACAGAAGATTAATGAAAATTTAATGTATAGTTGAAAAAGGTCCTTGATCAGCCGTACGGCGTAACTTTGTTGGGATGCCTCTAAAGGACTGTTGGACAGCATTTTTGTCGATTTTACGAATACTTGCTCGAATTCTTTTTCGAGTTCTTGACAGGTTTTTGCTCTCCAATTGTTTTTGTATACCAACGAGCTTAAATTTCCAAAAAAATCTTCGATTGACCGGCATTGAGGCAAGTTTGTGGGATTTCGCTCATTTGGAACAAAATTAATTTTTTGTTTATTTAAGAAATCCTGCGCCTTTACGGCGTAATGTGATGATGCTTTGTCAGGCTAGAAGACATAATTTCCATCAGAGTGATGCTCTTTCAGAAAAGGAATCAATATTTTGGCCAAGCATTCCTTCTGATATACTTCTTGGTTAACTGCAAGTCGACTTGGTTTGAACAAAGGCTTTGAAATTCCTTTTTCGGATATGGCAATGTAGAGCATAACCTTTGGTTCATATTTATGCTTGAACTTTAATTTCACATTGGGAGTGCATTCAGAAACGTCATTTGAGTAAAATCGATCATTTCCAGGCACTTGAGATTTACTGAGCGGGAAATAACTTTCATCGTCCAAGACATAAGATTTTTTGCGATAATTTCGAAGCATCCATCGACATTGTGATTTAATGATGGATATTTGATCAACGGTGTACTCTGGCGATCGGATTTGTTTCGACACTTTATCCGAAGCTTTTTCAATGTTTTGCAGATATAACTTTGATCACATTCCATCTCAGCAGCTGCGTCACGTTGACTTATTCTATCCGAATTGTTAAATTTACGTTTAAGCTTAGCCAGAGCCTTTTTAGTCATAGTTGATGGAATTCTTCGACTTCCACATTTTCTTTTCACTTCCATATTCTTCAGAATTCTATATAAAGTAGATTTTGGAACACCTTCGCTTTTTAAATGGTTCACCGTAAATATTTTGCCAAGCTTTTCATTCGTTTTATAAAATTGTACAATGCGCTCACGGAGGATATGTTGCTTCGACGACACTTTAATGAAAACTGTGTTTGGTTCTCAGTAATGAAAATCATGCAAATAATTTAGGTATTCATGGCAACAATAAAAACCAGCGCCTACTAATTCAATGTGATAGATTTAAAATAAGTCTCATTTTTTTGTCATCACCCGTTATTCCATTGAAATTTGTAAATGAAATTAAAGATCTTGGCGTCTTTTTTGACATGAAATTTACTTTCACCTCACATCTTAACTACATTATTCCTAAAACATATTCACTGCTTGCGATAGTTCGACGTAATGGTTCAAATTTTAAAGACCCTCTCACTTTGAAATGTTTATTTACTTCTATCGTTCGAGCAAAGCTCGAATATGCTTCTTTTGTTTGGAATCCATTCTATTCGTCTCACACATTACGCCTAGAACAAGTACAAAAAGCCTTCACACGGTTTTTTATCTCTATTGTTTATATTTGACTAGCTTTTCCCGGCGCGCGTTGCTGCACCCTGCAACTATATGGGAACATAATAGGTGTATTCAAAACTTTTCTTACACTCATAGTTTGACACCACTGTTATTTTCCACTGCCCGTTACAGTCTCCCAGTAGCAGGAGATCACCAAATAGTAACTCCATTTTGAGTTTGTATGTAAGTATTGCTACTTTTACTTTCAAAGCTATTCGATAATACAAATTTTAAGTGTATGGGCGGAGCCACACCCTCTTATATAATGGTCATCCCAGTTTTCTAGTAGATGGACATTACCCAGTTTTAGTACAGTTGCCGACAGTAAGCATACAGACTAAATTACCAAAATGTAGCCCAATCGACGAAAACCGTAGGAAATATAACATTTTTATTGATTTGTGGGCGGTAAAAGGGGGTGTGACCGAAATTTAAGCCATCTCGTACTTGAAAAAACTGTACTGCCAAAATTTCAGCTCTATCGCCTAAGTAATTTTGAAGTTTCCAGCCAACACACAGACATCATTTTGCTTTTTGTAAATATATTTTGAATAAATATTATTGGCTATAACTTTTGATTGGTAAGAGATACTGAGATAATTTTTTTTAAGAAATTATTATTTTAGCTGGTAAATTTATTCAAAAATATGAAACCACAATATTGGAAAAAAAAATTTCTTCAAAAAAATCAAGGGGTAGCCTTGTTTTTTGAATCACAAAAATGGTTTTTAATTTTTGCGTAAAATTGAAACAACTTTTAGTTACAAATGTTATAACTTTTAAATAGAGTTAAAAATTTGAGAATTTGAATTTAAATTATTTTTACAACAAAAATAATTTTTGAGTCTGTTTTTGAGGAAAACTCCAATATTTCAGACCTTTTTTGAAAAAAATATTTAAAATATATTTACTCAACTAACGGTATTTTTGCAATTAGGTTTTCATAGTATTTTGATGAAGCTTTAAGACAAAAAAAATTTAACACAATATATAAAAACGCAGCGGAGATATTTGAATCGAAAGTCATAAAATTGAATACCTGATTGTTTTTTTCGTAATTTTGTGTAACGATGTTGCATTAAGTATATCGTTGTAGTAAAATTTTTCATAGTTTTCAAGATATGTTCATGTTTTTTATATCAAAATAACGGAAATTTTTTTAATTTTACTAAATTTGAGAAATATTTTATATTTTGTAAATATTTGCATATGTAACCTAAGAAAACAGCTAAAAATGAGATTTTGTAAAAAATTTGTACTACAGCACCATCTGGTGTCTAAGGTGTTTCAAAGAAGATAGTGCTAAAAAACTCATCGTACCTGAAAACTACTATATACTAATTTTCATTCTAATCGAATGAGCGGTTTAGGAGTTTTAGATGGTTTTGCAAAAATTTGTACTATAGTGTCCTCTAGTGTTCAAGATAGGTCAAAAGAGATAGCAGCAGAACACTCAACGTACATTAAACCCACTGTATACCACTTTTCGTTCTACTCGCATTAGCAGTTTATGAGTTTTAGGCAGTTTTGTAAAAAATTTGTACTACAGCGCCCTCTGGTGTTCAAGGTGGATCAAAATTGATAGCCCACAAATACGCACCGTACCAAAAAACTTCTATACACAAATTTTTATGCTAATCGGATGAGTAGTTTAGGAGTCTATTGCGGCCTTACAAACATAAGCTCCTTTTTTATATATATAGATATTGTAGTCGGTACGGTTGATTGTCCTAATTTACTTGCATTAATAAATTTTAACGTTCCTTTAAGAACTCTGAGACACTTTGACGTGTTTTATTTAGGAACGTGAAGAACCAATTATGCCGCAAACTCGCCAATGTTTAGAGCTATGCTGGAGTTTAATAATTGTATGCTTTACTGCAATATTGACTTTGTGAATTCCAAAGAATCGCTTAAGCATTCCCTTAATAATAATTATTGAAATTATATTTTAATTACTTTGATTTCTAATTTTTGGCGAATATTATTTTTCTATATTATTTGTATAAATCTTGACAAAAATTTTGTATTTTCTTTAGTCTGTAAGAACTTCTGTTCATTGACTTAAATAAATAAAAAAAAATAAAAAAAAAAAATATGAAGAATTTTAAAATTAATTTCATATTCTTATTTTCATGATTTATTTATAATTAATAAAAAAAAAAAAAAAAATATGAAGAACTTTAAAATTAATTTCATATTCTTATTTTCATGATTGGTTTCAAATCAGTATTTTTACCACTTCTAGTCAAACATGCCTGCTTGTCTTTAACCATTAAACATAGCCCGACTCCATTCAATTCCCAACAAATCTCTTCTCCGGACACATAAAGATTCTTAGCAGATGATAATTTTCCCTTGATAACAGTAACATTGTCTATAGCTTCAAGCAAGGATACGCAACCATATTTGCAACAGTACTTAAATTTACAAAAAAAAAAAACAAAAAATCCAAAAACTCTACAATTCAACTACAACATGTACCGAAATATAACGTATCTATCCCACTTGTAGAAACAAAAAGATATAAAATAATAAAAGTTACATAAACCGTGATAAAATGTTGCTTGAATTGCATATGTTGCTAGTCCCTAGGATGGATGATAAGCAAAGTTATGGTATTGACTGTGAACAACGCAGCAGTTTTATGTCAAAATGTGGAAGCTGGAAAATTTTACATTTTATTAGCATAACGAGCAACATTTTTGATGATAAATTGGGTGTTTATCGTATGGATACATTTTATGGAGAAAGTAGAAAATTTATGCAAAATATGTGTAAAACCTTTTGATTAGGTCTTGGTATACTTAAGTGACCTTTTTGCAACACCTACACCTTCACTCACGATCTTTTGGAATAAAACTGATTTTGAGAGTTGGCAGGTTAGATGTTGGATGAAACGTGAATCAAGTTGATTGTATAAAATGTACTAACGTATGCAAAAAACGTCTTTTTGTTCTCCTCTCCGCTTTCTTTTGGTTAAGGATAACGAAATTTGCACTTTTTTGTCTTCATTATCGAGTGGATTTTTACTCCTTTTTTCTTATTTTTCTCATATATTCAGTCAGCACTCGTGCAGGAATTTACGTAGAGCGCATTAATAGTTGATATGGTGAGTGTTTGAAAAGTGCGAAAACTTTATCCCCACTAATCAATTTTAACATTTTATTCTAAAATAATAAAAAAAAAACAAATGCGAATGAAGGGTCGCTGAATTGGAATTGGATGCAGTGAGAGCCAACTTTAGAGAGAAGTGTAATAAAGCATTGAATGGCAAACACTAAAGCCGAAAAATATTTTACTACCCAAAATTTTAGTAACGGTCTAGAATAGAGTTTAAGAGTGGCATTTTGAAAAATTTCATATATTTTCAAAAATTTAATCAATTTTCATCCATCAAAATTCGGACATATTGTTTAAGTATAATATCCTCAACACAATAACAATGAAGTGTAGCCAAGTTGAAGCATAGAAATTCCACCTTATTAAGCACGAATTCTACTGGAAGCTAACAAAAGTAAACTAATTTTTATGGTCAGTTTGGCAATAACCACTCAGATTAGAGAGAGATATAAAGTGATGACTTCATAACTCAACAAAAGCACAACAAAATAAGGTAGAATTAGGCACAAAAATAAAAGAAAATAAAGCAAAAAATAAAGCCCCACTTGAGTATGGCGCCACTGACAGTGTCGCCCTCCATCAAAGGAACAACTGAACAATAACCGAAAAAATACCAGAAAAAAAAAACGGACAACATCAACGCATACACGTATAACGCATAAGAAAAAAAAAAAAAACAAAAAAACATATTTGACTTTGACGGCAAAGTAAATACGCCAAGGAGGTTGGGCC
Organism: Pherbina coryleti; assembly: GCA_943735915.1. NCBI lineage: Eukaryota > Metazoa > Arthropoda > Insecta > Diptera > Sciomyzidae > Pherbina > Pherbina coryleti. The sequence goes on along the minus strand of OX030951.1, from coordinate 46,591,948 downwards.
TCCCCCATGTAATGTGTTCAACGATTTGTCAAAAATATCGAGAACAATAGAGTCACAAAAATATTATTTTTCTTTGTTGGTATCATATTTTTTTTTTTTATTTTCCTTTCTACTCTGTTTGTTCGTTTGTTATTTATTGTGATTCACAGTTGAATGCTTGATTGGAGTTTCAAGTGGTTTTCCTGTAGCGGATTGAGGTTATTTACCAAGCTCGAGGTTATTTTTGACTTATGACAGCTATCTGCTGCTCAAGCGGATGTTTGGCCCATCTAAGTTGATTAGTGGCCATAACTCAAAAAGGCGTAGCTACGCGTTTTAGTTGACAAATTTCTGCAATTGTCTTCTAGTATTAGGAACAACAACAACAACAATGCAGCAATAAGAATACGTCGAGATGAATCTATTTAATCGTTGTTCTTGTTCTTATAATTCATTTATACTTGCTTGGTATAGGAGCATATTTGTTAAGGAACTCACAATTGAATTGGAATGTAAACTGTAGCAGTGAAGAATTTCAAATATCGATGGCGTTCAGCCATGATTCAATCATGTAAACATTTTGGGAAAAAATGTACTTTCCAATATTTCAATGGACAATCTGAATTGAATACTATGGCTTAAACATATTAATTTAAAAAAATCTGCAGGAATTCTTAATAATTTTGATTGAGAAAATATAAGAATCCACATTGGTCCTTTTGTCTGGACACAGATTTACAGATCTGTCAGATTGACCCTTTTGAAGCCTTAATCTGATCTCAAATCATTATTTTAATAAGGCGATTAACATTTTATTTATTCAAATATACAGTTTTATAAATGCAGTTGTTTATAAAGTTCTTTTTTTAATTAATAATAATGAAAACAAATTTTTCAAGCTCTAGGCCAAGCATGGATTTTTCGAGCTCTAGGCCAAGCATGACAACAAGACAACATGAAGAACAAAGAAGGCAACAACCAACAACAACAACAACTGCTCTATATAGAGCAAATCACACAGCTTGACTATACAGACTGTTTCATTGGCCGCTACTCCAACTCATCAGTAGCCTTTGTATGACTTTACACTGTGATCCACTCAAGCTACTTAGGTTCTACATATACTGCCAATATGCCGAGAAAGTTACCCGGAATTTATTTTTGGCAGAGAACGCTTGAATTTTTGTAACGGAGTTCTTATCTACTTTTTGATGCATACTGTACCAATGTGAACCTAGATCGTATCATACTTTTAGGCCAATATTCATATTGGCAGTATATGTAGAACCTAAGTAGCTTGAGTGGATCACAGTGTAAAGTTATACAAAGGCTACTGATGAGTTGGTGTAGCGGGAAAAATAAAACATCGAAATTTCATCCGAAGCTTTTCGAAATACCTCAATTGTTCCATCCCGAACAACGGCATTTTTAGACCAATATCCACGTTGTACTGATGACACTTATACTTTTTTGTTGTTTCTTCATAGAAATAAATTTTTCAAGAAGAATGGGCCTTTTCACACTAAGCAAAATACAGATTGGCGCAAATTTCATAATGTAGATAGGCCCTTTGTAGTTTGAACTTGAAGGGAAAAATTAGATTGGCCCTTCCAAAAAAATGACATATTGGCCTTTTGGCGGAACGCCATCGATATGCTGAGAATTGTTTCCCACTGTCGTTTGAAAGCAAAACAAAAAAAAAAGAAAATAGTCAATTTTTCAGTTTCAATTTTTATTTACTATTAAAGGAGACACACACAGATAATGTATGAAATACAATTTATGTATTCATTTTTTTCCGTAGTGTGCCTAATCTTTGTCCTAATCCAACGTCTAATAATCATTGTCCAAATTCTTGTGTTAGTCCTTTTTCCAATCCTCTTCTGAATCCTTGACCCAATCCTTGCCCAGTTTGTTGCTTTAAGTCTTTGTCCAAATCTTTGTCCTTCTCTTTATATTTTTCCTGATCCTAATATTTGTCCTAATCCTAGACATCATCTTTTTCTTCTCCACGACCTAAATCTTATCCAATCTACTCACTCTATATACGCAATCTACTTGATATAATTTCAATATTATTTTTACTTTAATTTTTGCTTTTGCTTTTGCTTTTATCTGGAACATTAACATTTAACTTCAATATGCAATAACGAGTTGGTTATGCATTTCGGGTTTCGGGAAGTGCAGCCCTGGTATTTGGCAGCTATCATATTATCATGCCACCAAAACTGGTTTTAGTGTTGATAAGGTTTACAATATGAAACACCATATCACCGAACAACGCGTTTATATTGTTTAATTGTTCTAAAAAGAAAAATGCTGATTTTTCGAAACAATTTTTCTTCAGTGATGAGGCCCAATTTCACACTTAGTCGTGAAAAAGCAAACTTGCCAAATATGGGGTTCTGCAAATCACCAAGTGATTATGAAGAAGCGATTCCATTCGCAAAAAGTGACTTGCTGGTGTGCATTATGGTTTGATGGTGTCATTGGTCCGTATTTTTTTGAAAACAATCTAGGAGCAACCATTGCAATCAATTCTGAGCACTATGGCCGTACCTAAAGTATGTTAACCGTTTTTTTTTTTCCTGAAATTGAAGATATGGATCTGAACAATATGTTGTTTTAACAAGATGGGGCTGCAAGCCATACACAAGCACCAATTATGGCTTTGTTTCAACAGAAATTTCCATTTTTCAAATTTGCCTGCGAGATCGTGTAATTTGACGCCTCTGGACTTTTTTTTCTTGTGAGACTACGCAAAAGATCATGTTTACGTTAATATAACATCAAACTCTTGAGCAATTAAAAATCAACATTCATCAAGTCATAGCCGGAAAATCAACAGAAACTACCTCAAAAGGATTTAAATCTCCAAAACTTCCGTATAGGACATTTGAATGATATTGTACTTCACTTATAATGGATGAGTCTAAAAATTATAGCGAAATAAAAATTTTATAGAAATCTGTATTTTTATTATGTACATTTTTTTAAAACTTTACTTTCCTTAGGAGAAAATGGAAAATCCTATATATGCAATGCAATGATGGTGAATTAAGGTTACTTTCGGAAGTTCCCCGAGTGGCCTCATGATGCCATTAATTATTTTTTATTTTTATGTTATGGCTGGACACTTCACCTTTACTAAATTTATTATGATTATAAGGTCAAAGACCCAATCATTGCTGTCGTAACATAACGGTTTCGTTACTTAAACTGCGCTCCGACGAAATCTATTTTTTTGTTTTTATTTTTGTCATAAAGTCAAAAAATTAACTCTTACTGTCATACCATTACTTTTATGATAACACCCACGCTGCATTTTGAAAAAAAAATGTTCAACTTTTCTACTTTTTTGAAACTTGCGCTATAAAACGTAACATTGGCACGTCAAAATTGTTTTTGATATCTATGCAACGGACTCCACTGAATGTAATGGCTCTTCCGTTACGTCCCTATTACGCCTCCGTCCCACAATCCGCACCAAACAGTCACTCGATGTGAGTGCATTTTAACCCTTAAATGCACCGTGTATCTTTAAAGATACAACCATTCAAAAAATTACAACGGCTATATTTTTGGTTTTATTTTTTTCAAATCGGATCTATATTATTTAGAACATTATAAGTCTTAAATGAAAAATAGGTTTTACTTCTATTTGTCATACTTTTTAAAAAAATTATGTACAAAGTCAAAAAAAAGTTTTTTTTAATTAAATAAACACTATTTTTAACATTTTAATTTCTAGAAACAGATAAATAATTTTGATAAGGAAAAAATACTGACTGCTTTCAAAACATGTCCTTTAGTGATTTTAAGTGGTATGAAAAAATTTCGATCGCTTGGCACCTCACTGGGTCACTTTAGTTGGTTGTATCTTTAAAGATACAGTGTGCACTCCCTGCAGTTTTTGATAATTTTAACTTTTTAAAATTAATGAATTAATAAAAATTTCATAGCACATTTCTTTTATTTTCATATATTTTAACAGGGATTTTAGATGTGGGTAAATTCACATTGTATCTTTATAGATACAACCACTTTTTTTAAACGCAGTTTTTATTTTTACTGAATTTTACATAAAATATATTTTTTCGGTAAAAATCGACGGCCTTGTGCATTTAAGGGTTAAATTCCAATGTGACAATTTTGCTTATTATCTTAACCCTCGTCTTACGTTGAGAAAAAATTCAGAATTCTACGTTGAGGTGTAGATTTCTACATCCATACACTTTGTGTGGATTTTATTAAAAACATATACTTTTAAATGAAAAAAAATTTTATTAATATATGATATCTATACTTCTATACTATTATATAAAAGAGTACTCACGTAGCTGCTTTTTCAAAAATTCTTTTTCTCTAGAATAGCTATCGTGCCCAGTTGAGACATAGGATATATAAATTTGATAACTATTATTTAAATAATTAATTAAAATTCAAAGAGAATAACTAACCAATTTCTTTATTCTTATTCTCAGAGCGAAAAACTTTTCTCAAGCCATAACAACATAAGATGTTGTTGTTTGTATTAGTTTATTTGAATATATGAAAATTTCTACACAAAAAAAAAAATGCCAAATCGTCACAGGGGCGGTTGTTATGAAAACGTTTGCCCCAAACATATAAGAAAACAAATCATATTTGTTTTGCCTAAATCACATGTACGCACCATTATAAAACAATTATAACAACGCCTGAAATATGATTAAACTTAAATAAACAAAATTTTAACTATAAAATTCAAACAACAAAACTTTTAACTCAAATCTATGACAATGAAAGCACCGCTCCTGAGTTTTTTTATTTTGAAATTTAATTTCCTTTATATATTTTCTCGCTCATATGACAATATACCTGCACTCTAAGGTAGGCTAATATTTTCAACTTTTTTTGAGCACCATAAATAAAAGTCAACAACCCACTAGGAAAATGAGAATTGATTCTATAAAAAATCGTAAATGGAATGGATCCTTTTGCTTACATTTTAGAACGTATTCGAAAGAATATATAAATTTAAAGCAAAACCTATGAATTGGAATCTATCAACCAAAAGCTTACTGATTCGTTTTTATTCCAGCCAAAATCGATTACGACCTATATAATAATTTCTACTATAGAAAATGTTTTTAGATTCCTTGCTTGCTTTTTTGGTATGTGAACAACGAATTGGTTCTAAAACAAATTCTGGTATAAGCGAGAAAAGTATCAGTATGTTTTGATTTGTTTTTTTATTTTCGAAAATAATACTTTTTATTTAAAAGAATCCATTTAAAAACTGAATAAAAAAATCGATTTCTGTAGCGATTCATATGGAAACGAGAAAAGAATGTACTTCGTTTTGTAGGACATTAGCGTGTTAAAAATAATTAATTCTAGAATCTATATTATAGAAGAGAATTGATTCTTTTTTCATACACAATTGCTTCTTTTTTCCCGGTGGGAAGGTCCACAAAAAAAAAAAAAAGACAGCAACATGTATTGTGTGCGGTACCAATGCTGCCACCTTTTTGAATGTAAAAATTCTGCCACATTATAAAAGCATCGATGTTTTGTTGAAATGTTTTGCTGAAATTTTTCAGCTTGAACGAAAGATATATTTAATTTTGAAACAACCATTATCTATAAGGCCGTCATATATTGTTCTTACCTCAGAGCTTATACTTTTACGTATAAACGAGATTTTCATATAGTCACAGTGCTAGGAAAAGTGTACCAATGCATGAAAAGATCAGAAAGATACAGAAAGTTTATTACTTTAGTTATTTTTTTTTATTACTTTAGTTAGCTGGTTACTTTATTCGGATGGAACTACTAAGTAGCTCCAACACAAATATACAATTTTAGCAAAATTCTAACGACTGTATTCATAAAAATTTATAAACGTCTTATTAAGCCTTCATAAAAAAAAAATCGAAAAAAATTAAAAAACATCTATATTATTATTACGCAAGCGCGTTTTTTGTGATGACCATCAAATTTATACTGTAAATGCGATTTTTATAAAGAGGGTATCAATAGAAAGGTCTTGCTCTGTCGATGTGCAATAAGGTCTTACTTTATCTTAAAAATTGTGAATTTAAACAAGAAAATCTAAAACGGTCTCCTACGAAGAAAGCCCGATTTCTATTTAATGCCTAAAACTATGTGATACATTTTTTTCTCAAATATTCCAATTTCATACTATTGTATTATTAAAGCAGTTGTTACACTAGCCGCAAAATAGCAAGTTTATGCAAAATCGCTATTCCGCGAGCCTTTACTGGCATCGCCAGCTCATTTGAAGGAGAGCATACTTTACACAGTTAATTCAAACATCCTATACCTCTTCTTAAGACAGCTGTATAAGGTCGGAAGGTCAATGCAACTCAATATTTTTACTGGGGGGACATTCTGTTAATATGAATTCAATAAATAAAGAGGTATACAACACAAGAGGTGTAGGATGTATTTTTTTTTTATTAAAACTGATATTTTGTGATTCGAAAAAAGAATGCAAATTTATTTTCAGAAAACTTTAAACTATATTAGGTGCGTTCGATTCGCCAGCCTATACTCAATTCATGTCGATTATTTTAAAATTTGTATGTGAAAACAACAACAAAGTCTACAGCTAGTTGAGTATAGAGTAGGTCAATTATCAGTTGACTTGAGTAAAGTTGCGTTGCCAAGTTCTTATTTTTTAGTTGGCTTGTGTACGGAATAAGTAAAATGTAATAGATTCTGTCAAAATGTGATGTGAGTACAAAAACAAAATTATTTTCCTTTAAGGGAGGAGATACCTCATAATTTGGGAAAAATTTCAAATGTTTTTTCGAATTTTTCTTTAAAACAAGTTTTAAGTCATTTATATTGGTTTGAAATTGCACAGTGACCCAAAGTCACAGCGCGACGTGAATAGGGTTAAAAAAAAAAATTATAAACTGCTTGTAGTGACCATATTCGCACAAATCCTTTGCATGGCAACAGCATTATTGAAATCTTCGAAGTTTTTACTGCACTATCAGAATTTTTGATTTGTTCTGTATGCAAGCACAAAATAAATTTTGGTGAGTCAGGATGGAGAGGCCTGGGTTTCAAAATTTCAGCTAACTTTGCTGCTGGAATATTAAGTGAAGGCTACACCTCCATTCTGAAGGTTTTGAACGAACTGGGTATAATTATTGGCACCTATTGCAAAGTTTTCGCCGAAAATACCGATAAGGCACGTGTAGTGAAGCAGAACCGAAAGAGTCTCTCCAAGAAAAAAGCAGCTCGTACAGCTCGGATTTACCTTCCGCAAGGATGTACCTACAAGTTGAAAGATATCGTGTGAATAAATAATTTTTTTGGAGTCAAAACTGTTGAAAAAATAGTTAAATCTGGACCTTCGATTAAACAGCCGATATCAATTTTAATTTTTAACTTTTTTTGTTATATTACAGGTTTATCCTTCCCTTCAAAATATCATTACTCGAAGAAAAAAAACCTCTTTGTTTCATATAAGTGGGAAAATTTTGACAGCTACAGGAGATACTCTGCAGACCCACCATTTACTAAAAATATAGGAAAATAAAAAAATTATCCAATTATGTTATCAACTTGAAAAAAAATTATTAAACAAAACTAATTTCACCCTGTCTAGGGGTATCTCCCCCCTTAAGCAGTTTCTTCGTTTTCAATTTAATTTATTGACAGACTTCTTGTGGTCTGTCAAAACAAAAGTGCTGCCAACTATTCAGTAAGTAACAGCTAAGTGAGTAGCCGTTTTTTTCGTAATTGAGTTGAGCACTGGCGAATCGAACGCAGCTAATATCTCTTATTTTTGGAAACCTACTACAATTTCATTTAACGGTATTTCTGTGCTTGTAGATTTATAACTTTACACTTTTAAATTTTATTATCAATACTTTTCACGGTTAAAATCATACTTATGAAATTTTGCTTATTTTCTGTCAGCCAGCTACTTTAAGTCAGCAAAACGAACTCTATAGTTTTCTACACATTTCCATTTTAAGCTGGGCTGTTCCGGTTACTAGCTTACCCCTTAAACTAAAATAACATAAAATTTATTATAACATAATAAATAGTGGGATCAGACATTGAAATTGAAGTCACCAGCAACTCCACGAAAAATCTCTGCATCATCCGCACCTACACCATACTACAACTATGTTACCTTCCGTCCACCATGCAAGTCACAAGCAATACTCTTAAGGCTAATTCAACTAGAGCGGAACCACACCAGCGATTCACTAACAGCAGCAACCTTAAACATGAAGCTAATCCTGGCAATAGTTACAAAATGTTCAATTTCATTGTTTTTGCCTCTTTTTGGATTTTGCATTGTTGGGTAACGGCGGTCTTTATGGGGCAGCTCATGCATGCTTATGGCTTTGGGAGAAAAATTAATGCAACATGGGCCATTGTAAAATGTACCAGCTAAGCTCCACTATTTTCCATTTGCCATACACCATTTTCATATAAAATGTTCAAAGTCGCGTATGTGAAGAAGCCCCAGAAGAAAGCCTTCATCATCATCATCATCGTCGTGGTCGGTGTCGTCTCAACGGCGGAACTTTTGCACTTTTGCTTTCATAAGAAACTGTATGGATTTCTGGTGTGTGTGAGGAACATGGGCAGAGTATGTGCCGTAATCATATATGGTCTGGAACTAATGCGACACAACCGTCTGCAAAAGATACAAGCAACTCCAACTTCTCAAAATATTTAAAGATTTGTGGTGAGGCAGCAGCAGATAAAGATCACATCCAAAGGCCAAACTCAGGGCTGTTGCAAGATTTATGTTTTATTTTATATGTATGATTATTAAACTGTTTTAAAGACTGCCAGATTCGGCCGGGAATCCTTACGTGTAACGAAAGGATTGCGCCGGAATATAAAAGTAAATCAAGCGGCAGTATGTTGTTGTTGTTATATGCTCTACTTGCATAGTCGGTCGGTTGAACTGCTGCTGGTATGACTGTACAACAAGATTTTGTCCATGTAATTGTAAGGATTTAGTTGCTTAATTTTATTGTTTTGTTTGTTCTTGTCTGCTCAATTTTACATTCTTCATTGGCCATGAATACTGCGTGATATTAGCTTGTTGGCGCTGGAACACGTGGAGTGAGTGCGTGAAGTAATAAATTTCGAACCGCAATTATTTGGTGGTTGCCTAGAAATATACTGGCTCTAGTTTATGGCCACGATATGTAGTCTTGTGATTTAAAGTAAGCCATAAGAAATGGTTTGTGTATCGGCTCATCGAAATAAACTAGCAGTACTAGCGCAAGACATGTAGAGCGAAGAAATGTAGTCTCTTAACGTAAAATAATTCATTAAAGCATGTTGATCGCAAATTCTCCAAATTATTTGGCAATGGAGTCACTCAAAAACCTGACTTGAATGATATTAAATACAAAAATCAAGAAAGTTCTCAAAGCAGATCGCTTCACCTTTTAGTCGGAGAAGTCAACAATCAGTGACAAATGAATGAAGAGTTGCGATGAATTACTTCCAAAAGATTCAAGTTTTAAGTTCCCATTCAAGTTCGAGTTATGCTTAAGTTTAAGTTTAAGTTTAAGTTTAAGTTTAAGTTTAAGTTTAAGTTTAAGTTTAAGTTTAAGTTTAAGTTTAAGTTTAAGTTTAAGTTTAAGTTTAAGTTTAAGTTTAAAGTTTAAGTTTAAGTTTAAGTTTAAGTTTAAGTTTAAGCTTAATTTTAAGTTTAAGTTCAAGTTCCACTTCGAGTGTAATTAATAGTTTTAATTCGGGTTGAAGTTGCAAGTTTCAAGTTTTAAGTGACAAGTTACAAATTTTCAGTTTAGAGTTCAAATCCATGGTTCAGGTTCAGTTTAAAGTTCAAACTTCAAGCATGAAGTTTCAATTTCTAACCCCTTTATTCTGTATAACGAAAAGGCACACTAACGATAAGCAAGAAATGAGAGCTATCGGTTTTTGTATGGAAGGAAGTAGTGCTGATCATTTCTTTTCTGTTGTTGGTGCCTTGTTTCGTAATGCGGCATGATGGGGTAAGTTCAATTTTCAAATCTCAAATTTTCAAAATTTTATTTAAATATATATGCAACCGAACAAAGGGATCGGGCATTTAAGTTTTTCTTTATATCTTCGGCATTTACAGTTCGATTTTAAAGAATGATATATCAATATTTTTGTTTCAAAGAGTACAATGTTTTTTCTCTAAAGGTTATTGGGGTCAAGCACCCCATTCCAGTACTTACACACCAGATCTAAATTTCTACAATCCTAATGTACTATTCTAAGGTCATCAAAAGTCATCAAAAGTCATAAAGCTCGCAAAAATCACTAAACTCTTCCGAAGAGAGTATATCAATTATCCCAGTAGAACTATATAAAAAGAATTTTTTTTTGCCGAACGTAGGGTTTCTTCTCTTAAATTTTTCGTCATATCTTCGTTCGAAATTTACATTTACTATCAATTATATCATTCTTTAAGATCGGACTGTAAATGCCAAAGATATGAAAAAACTTAAATGATGTTCGGTAAAACAACCCCTACGTTCAGTAAAACAATTTTTTATAATCGTCTTTTAAAATGCTTTAGGTGATAAGATTCAACATATTTATGCCCTACCCACAAAAACTACACTGGACAAAATGATTTTTATTTTTGATCGTAAAAAATAAAGATTGAGAAAACTTTTATTTCTGAGCGAAAAAATCTATATATTAATACGCACACATCGAATGTTGTGGTACACTTTTTTAATATTTATAAAAAAAAAAAAGGGAATAAAACTTACATCATTCGAAAGGTACTGTGCCACAGATGTGCCG
>OX030951.1:46391169-46576169 GCA_943735915.1 Pherbina coryleti | reverse complement strand
CACCGAATCGAATATTTTTTTCGCTGGAGCGTCGTTTTCCATTCACTCAACATGACCTAGCCAGTGGAGCCTCTCGATTTTAATGCTTAACTATGTCTATGTCAGCGTACAGCTCATACAGCTCGTGGTTCCATCGAATTCGATACTCGCCATTGACGCAGATTGGACCGAAGATTTTACGAAGGATCTTTCTCTCGAAGGCTCCCAAAGTCTTTTCATCAGAACTGCTCAACGTCCAGGTTTGTTCTGCATATAATAGGACGGCATGATTAGTGACTTATAGAGCGTGAGTTTTGTTCGTCGAGAGAGGGCTCTGCTTATCAATTGTCTACTTAGCCCAAAGTATCACCTGTTGGCAAGAGTTATCCTTCGTTTTATCTCAATACTGACATCGTTGAAAGAGTTTATGCTGGATCCCAGGTAGACGAAGTCCTTAAAAACCTCTATGGAGATGTTGTCAATAGTGATTTCTAGGACGCTGGTTATTTTATTTGTTGACACTAGGTATTTCGTCTTATCTGCGTTCACTGCAAGACCCATTCGACTCGACTCGTTTGCTAATCTTTAGAATGCTGCACTGACTTCGCGCGTACTATGGCCAATAATATCGATATCATCAGCATACGCCAGCAGCATAATACTTTTGTAGAATATCGTGTCACTGCGTCTCAAATCAGCAGCTCGGATGACCTTCTCCATCATTAGGTTGAAAAAGTCGCACGATAAGGAATCACCTTGTCTGAAATCTCGTTTGGTATCGAATGGAGGAGTGAGATCCTTCCCGATCTTACCTGTGCTGCTGGTGTTGCTCAGTGTCATTCTGCAAAGACGGACGAGCTTTGCAGGAATACCAAATTCAGACATGTTGGAATATAGATGATTCCTTATTGGACTGTCGAAGGCGGTTTTATAATCGACAAAAAGATGATGTGTGTCGATTTGTTTTTCTAGGGTCTTCTCCAAGAATTGTCGTAGCGTAAATATCTGCTCTATGGTGGATTTTCCAGGTCTGAAGTCACACTGATAAGGTCCAATCAGCTGGTTTACGATGGGCTTCAGTCTTTCACATAGTACGCTCGACAGGACCTTATATGCGATTTTCAGAAGGCTTATCCCACGGTAGTTGGCGCAAATTGTGGGATCGCCTTTCTTGTGGATTGGGCAGAGCACACTGAGGTTCCAATCGTTTTGAATGCATTCTTCCGACCATATTCTGCATAGAAGCTCATGAATGCATTTAAATAGAGCTTCGCCTCCATTCTTGAAGAGCTCAGCAGGTAAGCCATCGGCTCCTACGGCTTTGTTGTTTTTAAGCCGAGCTATAGCTTTCAAGACTTCACTATGGTCGGGCCGCGGAACTTCAACGCTGTCGTCCAAAACTGTGGATTCCGGGATATCATCTCTATTGGCGGGATTGTTGTCGTCGTCACCATTCAGAAGTCTAGAGGAGGGTTCCCTCCACATCATCAGTGTACTCTGGATTTCTGTCACTAGATTTCATTTCACTTTCATCCTTGCAGAAAGAGGATGAAATGAAATGATCCTTGCAGGATCCTTGGTCTTGAAAGCATCGGCCAGGCGTCTTATTTTTTCGAAAAATTCCTGTCACCATGCATCTCAATTTTCTCGCACTCACGCATCTTCGCTTCACTTTTCTTTCGCCTGAAAATGCGTCTCTCTTCCCTCCTCTTCTCTTTGTATCGCTCTTTGTCAGCACGCGTTACAATCGACTGCAGGGTGGCTTTGTAGGCTGCGTCTTTTTCTGCAGTGGCGTCGCGACACTCCTGGACGTGCCACTGGTTTCGGCGAGGGCGATGATAGCCGATCCCCTCTTCGGCAGCCGTACGCATAGAGTGAGAAATGTGATTCCACTGCGCGCATATATCGTCGATCGGAGGAGTGCTTTCTAGAAGCAGGAGTGAGAGTCGAGTAGCGAAGTATTCGGCTGTTCGTTTTGATTACAGCTTTTCGACGTATAGCTTTCTCTGTGCTGGATTGCGTGCATTCTTGGTTGCGCACAGACGTGTACGGATCTTGGCTGCGACAGGATATTGATGCGAGTCTATTGTCACCTCGGATCGTGCGTACATCTTAAACACTGGAAGAGTGCCTTCCGTCAATCAGAACGTGATTAATTTAGTTGTGCTTCTTTTGATCAGGAGACAGCCAAGTTGCTTTATGAATATTTAGATGCTTGAATCTAGTGCTACTAACGACCATGTTTCGCGGCAAAGTCAATCAGCCTCAACCAGTTATCGGAGGTATTGTCGTGGAGGTTGAACTTTCCGACTGTTGGACCAAAAATATTTTCTTTTCCCACCTTGGCATTGAAGTCACCTAGCACGATTTTTATGTAGTGGCGGGGGTTGCGCTCATAGGCCTCTTCAAGGCGCTCGTATAAGCTGTCTTTTGTCTCATCGTCCTTATCTTCTGTCGGAGCGTGCGCACATATCAGGCTTATAATGAAAAATTTTGCCTTAAAACGGATTATGGAAAGTCTTTAGTTCACAGGTGTGAATCGCAGGACATGATGCCGTTAGTCTCTTGCCAACCACGAATCCGCATCCAAACTCCTGCTTCTCCACATGGCCGCTGTAGTAGATATCACAGGATGCTTGCCGTGAGCAACCCTGTCCCTTCAATCGCATTTCTTGGATCACAGTGATATCAGCTTTGTATCTCTCTAAGATATCTATCAGTTGGATAGAGGCATCATCCTAATTAAGGGTTCGGACGTTCCAAGTGCATATCCGTAAATCATTGTCAGTTTTTTGTTTGCGGTAGTCGTCATCAGATTTGGGGATCATTTTTATCTTTTCATTGAAACATTTTATTATAGTTTTCATTGAAATGTGTTCTTACGTGGTGGGCTTCAAACCCAACGCACAACCCTTTAAAGGCAGGTAGCCCGCCGCTCAGATCAGCCGTCAAACTAACGGTTGCCAGTTTGCCGTTTCTAGAGGACACCACGTAGAGGTTTGAGTCGACTTGAGACGAGTTCGACATGGATAATGCTGGGTTCACCAGGTTGAGCCAGTCAGACAAGTTGCTATGTGAAGATCGCCCCCTTGACCCTCACGCGTTGCCTTGTGCGGATCGTCTCCCTATGTTCATGTGTAGGAATATATACAAAAAAATCATAAAATTTGTATGGTAGCCCCCCTAAGGAGGGGTCGGAGGCAGGGGCGGTTCCAGGAATATATTTCGGGGGGGGTTTCAAAAATATTTATGTACGTTATATTTATAAAGGGTAGTTAAATTTTAAAGGCCGATGTTGATTTTGAATAAAACACAAATTATTAAGGAAATTATTGTCGTTTCTTTTTATTATGATAATATTGGTATGGTTCAATTATGCATGGAACAAAATATCGGCTAAATGGCCACCGCGACCTCGGCGGCACACCTCCATCCGATGGTCCAAATTTTCGATGACGCCGAGGCATAAGTGAGGTTCTATGCCGTTAATGTTCCGAATTGGCGGGGTGCAATAAGGCCAACGGCAATAAGGCCGAATTGGCTTCATTTCCTTTTCAAAGAGAAATAAGGCCGAAATTGTGAATTTGGTTTTATTTCCACTGGAAAAGGAAATAAAGCCTAAAAAAAATTTAGCAAAATGGTACTAAGGCCGAAAAATAATTTTTGCAAACTAAGGATTATTTTTTATAATTATTTTTAATAAAAAGTACGCACCCTGTAGTCTGTTGTTTGAAAAGTTACTGGACTCAGCGTAGGTACTCAATTTGCAAGAGAACATTTGCCATTGTCAACCTCAATGTGCTTGTTTTCGTATCAACGCGAAAAATTTATTAGTAGTATTTCAATAGTGAAGGTGAAGAAGTTTTAATATTATAAGAAATGAGCGCCGGAGGCAAAAAATTTTTATTAAAAATCGCGGCGATTTATTATAAACCTGCGGCGCTCATTCTTTATAATATTAAAGCTTCATTAAAAATTTTAGTAAAAATCGCGCATATTTTATAAATTTTCATTCATTTCGACCACTTACAAAAAGATGTATGTTCTTTAGCATTTAAACGATCATATTTTTCGCTTTAAACGGATATATATTTCTATTATTAGAATAAGATATCCTAGTCTTCTCAATAAAAAAATATGTAAATTTTTCAGACTTTCACGATTTTTATCTCCTAAACCATTTGAGACCTACCTATTTTTTTTTTGCAGCATTAGATTTAGAAGTTCCATACACATTTAAAAAACAAAAAAAAAAGAAAAGAAGCGTGTACATTTTTCAAACTTTCACGATTTTTATCTCCTAAACCATTTGAGACCGACTTTTTTTTGCACCATGTGCATTAGGAGCTCCAAATGCACATTTAGAAAAAAAAGGAAACGGAGCATGGGCCCTAAAGTACAATTATTCCAATACTTTATGTCTTTAATTTTTCATTAAATAAAACTAAAAAAACTTATTTGATGGCGTTTTAATATTGGTTCCTTTTAAAGGGAAATAAGGCCAAATTGGCTTAATTTCTTTTTCAAATGAAAATAAGGCCGAATTCGGAATAACTTTAACGGTTCAAATTAAGTTAGTCTGAAATTGAGAAATGTCAAATGAAATACAGAAAAAAAGTTGACATTAAGGTGTGGTTTATATTCAACATCGGCCCTTAAAATTTAACCACCCTTTATATACATTAGAGCGGGATAATATTTTTTTAAAAAAATCGTAGGCTTGGGCATTGAATAATTACAAATAGAAGGTGACACTGCCGACGTTGAAGCGACATTACAGCTATGTGGCAGATATTTGCACTACACATAATTATCCAATTCTTTAACCCAAATTAATTGTCTTCGCTTGGATGTAGAAAATTTCCCTCAGTATTTGTTTCACTTGTTTTGTTAAATGGAATAGTCCTTTTCTAATTAAACAGTTACTTTCTAAGGATATTTTTTTCATTTTATCAGCAATTGCTAAATTGTTGCTCATTTTGTTTACTTTTTTATATGCATCGGCAGCGTGTAGAAGTTTTTTATTTTAAAAAATTATTTGATATTTGATATTATATCTTAAATTAAGTGAGATGAAGTTTTGTGATTACGTCGGGTGTGAAAATAAAAAAAGCAATGGCATTCCAAGATTTCTTATGCCAAAAGATGATAGGCGTGAAATTTGGATCAAAAACTCGGGAAACAGCTTTTCTTCTAAATTAATAGATAATGAAAAATTTTTTATATGTGCTGAACATTTCGAAAAGAAGTTAATTAATATGAGTGGCTTTAAATCAAGACTTTCAATAAGTGCAGTACCAATTTTTTATAGTGACAAAAAACAAAAGAAAAATAGTAATAAATCAAATTTAGAAAAAAGACCAGTATTGGCAGAGATAAATTTTGAACAAAATAGAGAACTTGAAAGCAATGATGATGAGTGTTATTCGCTAAGTGTTAACAAAACGGATGAACCAAAAACGTATTCAAATAAATTTAAAAATTTTTGTATGGCGGAAACAAATCACACCAACGAGCTAAGCATTTCAAATCCTCATCTCGTTTATAACGAAGAAGAAGAAAACATTAACCCCTCCATTGAAGAGCTCCTGAAATCTCCAAAAAAGAAATATATGAGGCCAAATGAAATTAATAAAATATCTCAAAACCATAAAATAGACGAAATGTTGCAAAAAAATGTTGGAAAAAAGAAAAGCGTAGGCATCTTCATAAAGAGCCAGCTTTTACATTCGAAGAATTCAAAATGGAATGTAGATGAAAAAGAATTATTTTTGAAATTTCATTATAAGTCCCCATCCTTTTATAAATTTTTGATGCAAGAAGGATTTGAACTACCTTCACTAAGGACAATTGTGCGGTGGTACGAAACATTACCATTTCACACAGGCATTTCATTTCAAATTTTGAAAATGCTAAAGAACAAACTCGATCTTCTTCCTAATCAAGACAAAAAATGTGTTCTTGTTTTTGATGAAATGAGTATAAAAAAAGAATTGGAGTATAATTCAAAGGATGATAAGATATATGGATTCGAGGATTTGGCTGAATTTGGAAGAAACCAAGCTTTTGCATCCCATTCTCTTCTGTTAATGCTTCGAGGATTAAATGCTTCATGGAAACAGGTACTGCTGGTAGCATTTTATTGTTTGTGTTTTGTAATTGTTTTGATTATATAAGCCGTTTCAAATTTTAAAATGACTGCAATTTCTCACTTATTGTGAGATTATGAAATTTTTTTAAAAAAGTTTTAAGCAAATTTGCTCTAATTTTGACGAAATTTGTCGCAATCTTTTTAACCCTACACTTGCGACTTTTATTTTGTTTCCAAAAAAAATTTCTGAAGGGATTTACTTCTCTAAGGTCCGAAAAAAAATAATAAAAAAAAACAAAAATCATTATTGGCCATGATTTTGTAAACTGTTACATGTATCACACTGCGATAAAATTGATTATTATTTAAAAACACACTGCTTGGTGTATCAACTCTGATAGAATAAGGAATCATACAAAAAAGTTATATTCTTATCAAAACAGGATATTTTGAATAAGGTATATTTTACTTGCCATTTATTTTTGTTCACAATTAAATTTTAAGAGTTATTTTGTGAAATATTTGTTGTTTTATCAAATTGATAATATATTAAATATTAAATAATTTTAACGGGAATCTCTTTTTTTCATAATTATAACTGTGGTATTGCTAATAAAAAGAATCTTGATCGAAACTTACAGTGGTGCTGATATAAATTCAATTAAGCAAATGGTGATACGATATGCAGTGTAGGGTTAACACAAAATTCGTCAAATTAATAACAATTGTCCTCAATTTTAAATTATTTTTCTTTTAGTGTATGCATATCAACAACATACTAAAATTTCAGAAAGATCGCTTGAAATTGTTTTTTTTTTCATCTTTTTTTTTCATGGTATATTGATAGAGGATATTAAAAAAAAACAAAAAATAAAACCTTTTACAATCCGGCAACAAGAATTAAATTAATTTCATTTTGTTTTTGTTAGATAATTGGCTACTACTGTGGAAATGTGAAGGGAGATATGCTAGCGAAGATCCTTATATCTACTGTCACAATTTTGATCCAAGAAAATATAGATGTTGTTGCAATTGTGTGTGATCAAGGAGCACCGAATAGAAGTGCCTATATCAAATTGGGCGCTACTGTTGATACTCCATATATCACAGTCTTGGAAAAAAAAATCTTTTGTCTCTTTGATGTTGTGCATCTACTTAAAAGTGTCCGAAATAATTTGTTGGTCTCTAATATTGTCATTGAGAAGGATGTAGTGTCTTGGACAATACTCCGAAAATTATTTCATGCCGAAAGCGGTTTGATTAGATCGATGCATAAGCTCACAGAAGCCCATATAAACCCAAATAACTTTCAAAAAATGACAGCCAAATTAGCAACACAGGTATTCAGTCATCACGTTTCTACTGCAATATTTGCAGCAATGTCAACAAATGTTTTCGAAGAACATGAAAAGCCTATAGCGTTAGCTACAGCAAATTTCTTTTTTAAATTAAATAAGCTTTTTGACAATTTGAACAGCAAAAACAAGTTTTCAAATAATCCTGACAAGAATGCTATATCAGACACT
The DNA here is from genome assembly GCA_943735915.1 of Pherbina coryleti. Taxonomy (NCBI): domain Eukaryota; kingdom Metazoa; phylum Arthropoda; class Insecta; order Diptera; family Sciomyzidae; genus Pherbina; species Pherbina coryleti. The sequence continues at coordinate 46,568,573 of OX030951.1, read as the reverse complement.
CAAATAAATATTATATCCCACTTGCAAGAGTCAGTTGTTTGGATATCGTTATGGAAGCGAGAAAAAAAAAGGTTCTGTGCATTGTTTCAACGGTCTACGCCAAACAATTATTGGGTTACTTCAATTATGGGAAGATATAAAATCTGAAAACCAACAATATCTTATAACGTCACATTTAAATTCCGACTGTCTTGAAAACACAATATCTGTTGTAAGAAACAACCGAGGATCATATGAACGTAATCCTTCAGTATTACGCTTACACAAAAATTTAAAACAAATGTGTTTTTATAACATTATTTCTCCTGATACATCTTCATATGAAACTTCTGATTCAACAGTTCTATTAAATATGGCAGATGTAGACAGTAAGAATTACTGCCACCTTCTTTAAAATATTTTGTATGCATATAATAATTTCAGAATTTATTGATCCCGATGATTTTGCATTGGAAGAATATAACCAAGATGATGACCCTCCTCCTTATATTGTTCCGGTTTTAAAGGGTGAGAATTTACCAATAAGCTTCAGTAAATTTTCTGGAATATATCTGTGGTCTCGGGCAATAAAAGTCAAAGCGAAAATCATGCTTTCGAGAAATATTGGTTTAAAGATTTTGTTCTCCAAATAAGTTCTATGATAGGCTCTGTGGTTTTTGTTTCATAACTTTTTAATACCGACCACGTTGTACTTTATCGATTTTAATTGTGCATGGAACTAAACGGGGTGTCCCGCAACTGAATGCAACTATTAACGCATGTGAAAGGTGATGTCGAGTTGAGCAAAAAATCGTATGGGAGGGGGCCTATTTTTATACACTTAGGAGCTACATGGTTAATTAGTACTTAAGTATTAGTATCAGTAAAGGGTGATTTTTTTGAGGTTATGATTTTCATGCATTAGTATTTGACAGATCACGTGGGATTTCAGACATGGTGTCAAAGAGAAAGATGCTCAGTATGCTTTGACATTTCATCATGAATAGACTTACTAACGAGCAACGCTTGCAAATCATTGAATTTTATTACCAAAATCAGTGTTCGGTTCGAAATGTGTTTTATCGACAAATTTTGTTCAGCGATGAGGCTCATTTCTGGTTGAATGGCTACGTAAATAAGCAAAATTGCCGCATTTGGAGTGAAGAGCAACCAGAAGCCGTTCAAGAACTGGCCATGCATCCCGACAAATGCACTGTTTGGTGTGGTTTGTACGCTGGTGGAATCATTGGACCGTATTTTTTCAAAGATGCTGTTGGACGCAACGTTACGGTGAATGGTGATCGCTATCGTTCGATGCTAACAAACTTTTTGTTGCCAAAAATGGAAGAACTGAACTTGGTTGACATGTGGTTTCAACAAGATGGCGCTACATGCCACACATCTCGCGATTCTATGGCCATTTTGAGGGAAAACTTCGGAGAACAATTAATCTCAAGAAATGGACCGGTAAGTTGGCCACCAAGATCATGCGATTTGACGCCTTTAGACTATTTTTTGTGGGGCTACGTCAAGTCTAAAGTCTACAGAAATAAGCCAGCAACTATTCCAACTTTGGAAGACAACATTTCCGAAGAAATTCGGGCTATTCCGGCCGAAATGCTCGAAAAAGTTGCCCAAAATTGGACTTTCCGAATGGACCACCTAAGACGCAGCCGCGGTCAACATTTAAATGAAATTATCTTCAAAAAGTAAATGTCATGGACCAATCTAACGTTTCAAATAAAGAACCGATGAGATTTTGCAAATTTTATGCGTTTTTTTTAAAAAAAAAGTTATCAGGCACTTAAAAAATCACTCTTTATTTACAGGGTTAATTAGCTGTGATAAGAAAATTATACTTATTAGAAAAAAATGATATTGTCTACTGCATAACTAATTGCACTGTGTTTTTGTCTATGAATGAGAAAGAAATATTAAGGGTTTTCATGCAATATTTTCTGCGTTTCTCTGATTGCGTATATCGAAAAATTATTTTTCTTCTAGAAAAGTGAATAAAAGTCATGAAATACTAATTAACCCTGTAGATCCTAAGTGTGTGGAAAAAGACCCCATCCCATACGATTTTGTGCTCAACTCTACATCACCTTTCACCTCTGTAATTGACACCCTGTATAGGCGGAATACTCATCTAAATCAATCAGACCAATTGCAGAATCCGTCGAAATGAATTTCCGAACGTAAGGCTACGTTACGAATACGAAAAATTTTCCATTTCAGATTCCGAACGGAAATAAATTTAATTTCGAAAACTGCTGATTTCAACAACAGAGAAATAAAAAGAACAAATTTGAAAGATTTAAATTATATTGTCAGAATTATATTGGTTCAATTGTGGTTTAAATGTGAACGTCATTACGTTTTCGACTGAATATATTTGTATGTTACGACGGATTCTGGAATATGGCTGAATAACTCAGTGGTTTCTTAATTCGCTTAAGGTGGCTATTGATTGCGACCACATATGTATATATCGGAGCCACAATAAAATTTATACCCAAACAACTTATATCACTTTCCACTTATATACAGATGATTTCAATATCGAACATTTCACCCCATTTGATACGGAAATTGATGACGAATTTTGCAATATGTGCGAATTTGACGATTCCGATTCGGAAGAACCATCAGATGTTGTTCCAAACATCAAGGACATGTCAGTAACATATTTTTCCGGATATATTGCACAAACTATTTGGAAAAAATACCAATGCATAGCATGCAAGTCATTTATGTGTGATCAAGGCCCTAAAACATATTCAAGCGAATCAAAACTAATTGAAGTCCGTGAATACGAAGGAACTCATCGTGGTGGTTTGACAATACCATCTCCACAGTTCTCAGTCATTATACAACACATTATAAATATATTTGAAAAAAATTTTGATTCACATTGTTTCAAAGAAAACATTTTAAGAATTTTGAAAAATATTTGCAAGACAAAACTAGAAATAGCGATATCCTGTTCTAATGCAGAGCATGAATCTTATATGATTTTGCATACACTGCGTGTTCTTATACGCGCCAAAATCAAAATAATAAATTCTAAAGTAAAATCTGCAAAAAGAAAACTAAAAAAATTTGACAATTTAAATCATATATAAAGTTACTTACTTTATTTAAAAAAGTTTGCTAAAAATTTGAGTATGCATTTGGTAAAACTTTATTAATATAAACAAATCGCTTATTTACCGATGGTGTGCTGACATTTTATTTATTGTTTTTTTATTCTGTAGAAACGTTGTTACTCTTTATAAGAGTAATTTACAGCAAAGTTATGTTTTGTTGGCATTTCAATAAGAAAAGTTTAAAATAAAATAATAAACTACAGTTATAAAAATATATTTTAAGATATATTTAAAGTTAAGTATGTTTTTTTTTAATTTGATGCCAATAACTTTATATTAAGGCTATGCCAATAACTATACTTTGCTGTCAATTCATTCTATATATTTGTTTTATTTATTACTACTTTTATATACATGCATAAATATTATAAATAAACATGATAATATTAATTATTAATGCATTTTTAATAAACTGCAGCATTATTTGTAGCCTAAAAACTCAATTCTGTTAAATTATTATTCTACACAATTTGACAATTTCCATAAAAATCAAATAACACAAACGAAAACACTTGTCAGCGAAGCAGAAGCAACTGACCTTGAACAAGGTGGGATTTTATTTCTGTTTGTTTTGGGATTAATTTCTGTTTGTTTTGGGATTTTCTTAGTTATGTGCACAAACCAGGTGAAGAGCTTTGGTGATATCCAAAACGATTGCAGCGACATGTGGATGGCGTAGTGGCGAATGTTGGCGGTGTCCATTCTATATTATAATTATTCAATGGCTTGGGGAGAAACCGTTAGTCTAAAATCTATTTCGAGCCTCTGGTTTTTCAAAAGAAGGTTATAATTTGTGTTTTGCTGCAATATGTGAAAAAATTATTCCACTTATTGGAAAAAACTTTGCTACGAAAAAAATAGCCATCCACATTTCACTCCATATTCACTCCATATGATTGTGTGGTGCTCAGGATTATTTTTTGTGTTAAATACCACAAACTGACGCTGCGGTGAAGATAATTATAATAATAAAAGTTATTTCTCTGTTTATTTGACTTGAATACAAATCTTAAAGGCCAACATAAAACCAACATCAAAATAAATAAAAACTACAAAAACCGGAATTTTTCTCCATTACTGTATAAAAAGGAATTTTACGTCAAACTACAAAAACCGAAATTTTTCTCCATTACTGTATAAAAAGGAATTTTAAGAATACACTTCCGATACTATCGAAACTGTGGGTTTTTAAATTAATACTGTGCGGTGTTTGGATATATTTTATCCAAAAAATGCGGTGTTTTTGCTATTTCAGGTTAAGATTGTATGTGTGACTGTTTACAGCTACAGGCGCAATATCGCAAAAACAAACAAAAACTGGAACAGAATTCAGTATTTTAGCAATACGTGTAGAAACAGCTACAAACGTTTACAGCATAGGGGTGTGAATATTCAAAGTAAATTATAAAAAACCAATTTTTTTTCTTTTTGGTACTCTTAGCCCACATAAAAACATCAGTACATCACATTTAAATACAGGTTCTTTTAGAATTTCGGGGGGGTTTGAACCCCCAAAATCGCCCCCTGGATCCGCGCCTGGTCGGAGGGAATAGGTTCCGAAGGGGAAAATTTCGAAGCGTTTCACAGCGAAGTGTTTCATCGGCAAACTGATTCATCGGTTTTACTCCCCATCGCGGCTAAAGAAGTTGCACTTCAAAAAGAATACATTTATTTGGAAATTTATTAAAATCCTTATTAAATATTTTATATCAATTTTCAAAGCTGTCATGTTCATGGTTACTCATAATAATAATGTTAATTTTACTCTTATTTTTTTGGCTTATTACCAGCGGCAGAAGCCAAAAATGTATCCAGAGATACCTTTACCCATCCGTAGTAAGTAATGCTATAAATTGGCTGGGAAACCATAAATTTAATAATAAAAAAAACAACCCACATATCATGCCAAACAGCTGATTATGAATCGCGTCTTTTGTTTTTCTAACATAGCACAACAGCGTTAAAAAAATAAAGCAAAAACACACAAATGCACACCCCCCAGGCAATAAGCCAAACAAAAAAATCACAATTTTTTGAGGTGAACCCCACGCATACGATTCTCCAACCCAGACAACACAACGCAACAGCAGCATCGTATGTCAAAATAAACAAGTTGATGTCATTGCGGAAATTTTATTTAATTTGTACGCGAAATCCAAGAGATACTTGGACTGGGGGTTAGAACAAAGTTCAGCGTCACTCAACACCGGAAGCGGTACAATAATAACAACGAGGACAATAAGAAAAAAAAAAAAGAAAAAATCAACAGCCGGTTCTACAAATAAGCCGACAACGTTACAGCATCAGCATTTCGCGGACTACTGAACCTGAAAGGTGCTTAAATTGCAAATTACCGCGCCCACATTTTCGCACAACCATCCACAACTCAAGAGCAAAGGATGCGTACGGAAATTTTTTTTCAAAATTCAAATTGGATCAAAAAATTTATGTGGCAAAAAATTGCGGCGCTTAAAGAAAAAAACGAAAAACCGCGATTTTCTGTTGTTGTTTTTATTTTTGGCTAAGGGTGGCGGCATCCCGCTGATGTCGATAATTGTACACATAACGAAGCACAGCGCTGAGTGTTCCGAAGCGTGTTAAGTGAATTAAATGAATATGGCAGAAATAAGTTGGGCCATCATCAACATATTTATTTGGAAGAGGGTAGAAATTTTGGTGATGGATAATATGATAATTGGAAAAATTTCAGATTTTCCTTCCTCACATTTTCAGGTGTGAGTATTTACCAATTTAATTAAGCTTTTAATATATTTATAAAGCAACAAAGAAAATCAAAGAAATTTATGAATTTCATTTTCAAGTCTCGTAAAATCAATAAACAAATAAATCACTAGCTTGCCCCAAAAAAATATTGCTTGATACACCCACGGAAAAGACTGTCCAATAAATTATCTAGGTATCAACTAGGTACACAGGTGCAACATACGCTTCACACATACGTAAATAGGTTTTAAAATTGTGTCAATCGCAACAAACGACCCAAAAGCTATCCACCCCATCATTCAGAAAACATAGAAAAAACACCGTCTGACAGCAAAATAATTCATTGTCAGTGTATAAGCGAAAAAAAAAAATAATAATAAAATAAAAACCAAAAACAACATACTCCCACGTTGCTTGATTTTTAATTTTTTTTTTTTTTTATATACATATTTTTTTAGCAGTTTTGCTTAAATCCTTGTAAGTCCTTTGTCGTCATATTAATATCCGATCGGATTCGATACGATGGCGCACTTGTAAGTCATACACTCTACCGTGTGTTGCCACAGTTGACTTTTTCGATACCTAATCGATTTTTGATTGAATATGTTGCTTATATTTCACCCTTACCGACCCCAGCATCATACCGACATGCCAATACACACACATACACATTCATACTCCCATATGTAGTCCTACTCGTGTTCGCTGTTATGGCATAAATTTTCCGCTTTTTCAAATATCAATAACTGCAAATATTACGAGCACGTTCCTTCTAACGCTTCGTTCCGCTGCAGCTAAGGCTACAAACAACCGCTTTGTTCAAAGGCAGAAACCGGGCTTGTGAGAACGTTTAAGGACCTTTGCTGTGTTGGGTTACAGGCATGTGTGTGTTTGCTGTGCTGTGTGGAATGATGATGAAGTCGTTGAATCTGAGCATTTGCGATAGGGTTGAATAAACAGTAAGTTTGGGCAAGGAGTGCGATTTTTATTTTTTTAAAGGGGTTTGTATAAAACAGTGTTGGAAAGCAACCTTTTTATGCTCCAACTGAGGTATACAGGTTCGACGGATAAATTTTTTACCTTTTAGGTGCAATTCTTTTAATAAAAACACATTTCTACCACGCCGGCCGTTTCACACATTTCACCAATGGCGGCCGTGGTCAAGTGCGTTAAGAAGTGCGTGAACCACTCGATACCAATTCGAGACTATGTTTGAGCCCCAGTTGACATAGAAATTTTTTTTAATTGAAATTCACTTTTCTGATCTGTCGCCACATCTCTGCAATGGCAAACCTCAGAGAGTAAATACTCACATGTTAAGGTATTTACCACGGGGGATGTTTTGAAAATAAGTCTTTCGGTACCGCTATAACACATGTAAGTCTTACGTAAAAATTTAAGACCACTTAGAGAAAAATTATTTTCAAAAATTTATCCGATCAGAGTGAACACACAGGGAAATTTTAGCGAAATGAATGTACTATGCTTGGTGACTGGAAGAATATTTGTTAAAGTATTACTGCTTTAAAGTTTTTAATAAGCGTACTTCCTAGACATTTATAATAAAACTTAAAAAAAAAAAACCTTGCGCATAAATTTAAGACCATTTATCAGCATCACTTATATTCTCAATCTATCATCACTAATATTCTCAAAATGCAATGCATTCTTTTGCTCTCTCGATTTATTGTGCTCTCGCATAAAAGATAATAGCTATTTTCTTCTAGATATTATATTCTTTTTCTGTAAAACTTTACTTTTTGTGATTTTCTTGTTTAAGTTGCGCTTAAAATTTTGAAGATTGTTTGCAAAATGGGACATCTGCTCCAAATGAAATTTTGTGGATGGTTTGATATTTTTTTGTTTATTTAGTAAGAAGAGGCGATAATATTCAATTTTTAGGTGATTGCTTTGCATGAAGCTGAAAGAACACAGAGAGAAATTGCAAGTCAGTTGGAAACATCAAACGACAAACCGAAACTGGTTCCATTGTCCATAAATATCGATCTAGAAGGATACGAAAACTAACTCCAAGAGTTGAACGTATTCTGCATAGGTTGGTGAAACAGGATCATGTCGCAAGTAGCAATGATCTAGCTGAACGTTTAAATTAGAGGACAGGAACTCAATTGCACCCAGGCCATGTGCGCAGGGTACTCTGCAAAGTTGGTTTAAAAAAGATACAGTAGTTTCGACTATGTCGTGACACAAGACGTAGAATTATTCAATTCGCTTTTGATGACATCTATTTAAAAACTATTTAGCAAAATATTTATTCCATACACCTGAGCATTTGACCTTTAAAAGAGTTTTTCATCCCCCATTCTTTTTGCAAAAGGAACATTTTTGCCTTTGACACCTATTCCCTCCGACCACTCCTTAGGGGGGGCTCCCTTACAAATATTATGGTTTTTGTATATTTATTCCATACACCTGAGCATATGACCTTTAAGAGAGTGCCGGAAAGGGTTCATAGGTGTGACTGACCCCCATTACTTTTGCAAAAAGAACATTTTTGCCTTTGACACCTATTCCCTCCGACCACTCCTTAGGGGGGCTCCTATACAAATGTTATGGTTTTTGTGTATTTATGCCATACACCTCAGCATATGACCTTTAAGAGAGTGCCGGAGAGAGTTAATACGTATTACCGACCTCCATTATTTTTGCAAAAGGAACATTTTTGCCTTTGACACCTATTCTCTCCGACCACTCCTTAGAGGGGCTCCCATACAAATTTTATGGTTCTTGTATATTTATTCCATACACCTGAGCATATAACCTTTAAAAGAGTGCCGGAAAGGATTAATAAGTATCACCGACACCCATTATTTTTGCAAAAGGAACATTTTTGGCTTTGACACCTATTCCCTCCGACCACTGCTTAGGGGGGCTCCCATACAAGTTTTATTGTGTTTGTGCCAGAAAGGGTTAATATGTATCACCGACCCCAATTATTTATGCAAAAGGAACATTTTTGCTTTTGACACCTATTCCCTCCGACCACTCCTTAGGGGGGCTCCCATACAAATTTTATGGTTTTTGTTTATTTATTCCATACACCTGAGCATATGACCTTTAAAAGAGTGCCGGAAAGGGTTAATAAGTATCACTGACCCCCATTATTTTTCCAAAAGGAGCATTTTTGCCTTTGACACCTAATCCCTCCGACCACTCCTGAGGGGGGCTCCTATACAAATTTTATTGTGTTTGTACCGGAAAGGGTTAATATGTATCACCGACCCCCATTACTTATGCAAAAGGAACATTTTTGCCTTTGACACCTATTTCCTCCCACCACTCCTTAGGGGGGCTCCCATACAAATTTCATGGTTTTTGTTTATATATTCCATACACCTGAGCATATGACCTTCGAAAGAGTGCCGGAAAGGGTTAATAAGTATCACCGACCCCCATTATTTTTCCAAAAGGAACATTTTTGCTTTTGACACCTATTCCCTCCGACCACTCCTTAGGGGGGCTCCCATACAAATTTTATGGTTTTGTCGATAAAGCCGGAAACTGCCGATAAATAGGTAGCAAGTTTAAGCAAACAAAAACATCAAATGTTGGCTTTATATTTCATGTAATTGTGTAAAATTTATATAAGTTAAAGAGTTCTAACATGAATTTTTGTCGCATTGAGGATCAAGCAGACCAACAAGTGCTAACATCAACATTGTACGATCAGTACTTTAGGCCCACCAAAGGCTCAAAAAGTGATATAAATACCGACACCTGATCACTATTAACCACCCTAGTTACCTCCGAAAATGACGTATTCTACGTCAAAAAGAACTGCTGTCAGAAAACCCTTGCTGACCAAGGAACATGCTAAGCGCAGAGTAAACTGGTGCAAAGACCATAAAGAATGGGACAGCGGAATTTGGAAACGCGTTTTGTTTTCAGATGAAAGCACATTTCAACTTTTTCCAAACGGACGGGAGACAGTTCGACGTCTTGCATCCGAAGAATTTAATATGGATTGCGTCAGTGGTCAACTGCAGTATGGTGGTGGTAAAGTAACTATCTGGGGAGGCATATCGTGGTATGGTAAAAGAGATTTGCATATTGTGACGGGAACGGTTAACTCAGAAGAATATGTAAAAATTTTAAATGATAATCTGTTACCATTCATGGAGGAGGAAATGCCTTCGAGGGGAGCTATTTTCCAACAAGATAACGCTCGCCCACATACCAGTCGAATCGCAACAAATTGGTTCGCTCAACAAAACATTCATGTTTTACCATGGCCTGCCCGCAGTTCTGATCAGAACATTATAAAGAACGTATGGAAGGTGCTGGAAAATAGAGTTGCCAAAAGGAAGCCAAAAACATCTCAAGAACTAAAGGAAGATCTAATCTTGGAGTGAAATAACATTCCTTTGGATATAATTCATCTTTTATTCCTTGCAATCCCAAGAAGGATTCAAAGCTGCCTTAAGGCAAAAGGGTATTTTTTTAAAGGATAGAGTGGTCTTATATGAATGCGCAGGGTATTATTTAAAAATAATTTAAATCACAAATAAAATTAAAAACAAGAAATTATAGAGAATAAGTTTTAATAGAAGGTGAACTGTTTAAGCAATGAATAAATTTTGAATTGATTTCTATTTATTTTTGTATATTTTTATTTCTATTTTGTAAAAACGCAACTTTTTTAATTGGTCTTAAACTTTAACGCAAGACATAACCTCAAAAATTATGTCTCAAAATATTATGGCCAGGAAAAATTTCTAAATACTTGGTTTAGGATAATTTTAGGATAAGCCACTTGATACTACTAATCCTACTACTACTACTACTACTCAAAACTTCAAACGCGTTTATTCAAAACGACATTTTTTAAGTTGGCCGAAGACATTATTAAGGAAAGGTAGGATTTTTTTTATATTGAAGAGTTCATTTGTTATTATGAAATAATCTGGTGATTTTTTATGCAATTTTACCACTCTCCACTTTAGAAGTGCGCCATTTGTCCGAAAATCAATATATCAAAAATATCCTATGTACTTCTATAGCAGATATTATATATAATCGAAAAACATGCATTGGCTTTTTATACTTCAAAAATTACAGAAGGTTTGTCCGACCGTGACACTGAAAAACGGAGACGTCTTTGCAAAAACGCTGCACAGCCGCAATTTTGAAATTAATCGCTACAAAAAATTATTGTATTCAGGCACCGATATGTATAATAAACACCCTTTTTGGAATCTCGATTTATTTCTGAAAAAAAAATAAATCCAAAGAGAGCATATTTCCGGTATCTACTGTGGCCTAATCCCTTAATACATATAGCATGTTATATCTATATATAATACACATGGAGTTTATATATTCCATTCAAAAACGAAAATTTAATTATTCTTTTTTAATTATTTATTAAATGATTTTATAAGATAAAAGGATTTTATGAAATTTTAATTATTTTTGAAAAAAAAAATTTCTGTTACAGTAAAAAAGATTAAATTTTTGTAAGTTGTTTTATGTTATTTTAAAATCTCTAGAGGAAAAAATACCATAGAAGTTTAAATACCGAAAATGTACATTAATTTTTTTTTCAATGTAGATATTTCAATGAAATATTTTTAAAAACATTTCTCACTATTCATATTTGGTACAAAATTTCACTAAAGTAACAATATTTATTAAAAACAATTCAAAACAATAACGATTTTCAAAATTAATTATTTATTTTCGAATAGACTTTCGAATACACCAAAAAAAAAAATCTTGTTGTGTTATTAACAATGTCAGTGTTGTTAAATTTATTCCAGAAAATACTTTTAATATAGAATGATTCTTGATATAGCAACTAGATTGTTTTTATTCAAATATTTTCAGTCATATAAGGGTCCGCCATCTAACGTTTTTTTTTTCAACTAGTGCTTATTTCGTGAATGGTAACACTTAGCACATGTCTGATTTGACAGATAATTAGTTTTATCTTTTCGCTGAACGAATATGGTTGTGTATACGCTTGAAAAACGCTGGGAAATATTGCGACATTACTTTGAAAATCATGGTAATGTTGCAGAATGTGTGCGAAAATTTCGTACGGATATTGGAAGAATAGAAGCACCGTATGTTCGTTATCTTGTGAAAAAAGTGAAAGAAACTGGCATCCTCATCGATAAGCCAAAGCGTGAAAAGCCAAAAACAGTTCGTACACCCAAGAATATTGCTGCTATGGCAGAAAGTTTGCGTGAAGCAGCATCAACATCAATTCACCGTCGGTCTCAACAATTGAAAATTTCGGAGACATCATTGAGACGAATTTTGCATAAAGACCTTGGTATGACACCATAAAAAGTCCAATTGGTTCAGGAGTTGAAGCGAACTGAACATCCAATGCGTTTTCCCTATGCTGAGTGGGCCTGCGATCGACTTACAGAAGATGCCGATTTTGCCAAAAAAATCATCTTTTCAGATGAAGCTCATTTTGGTCTTGGCGGGTATGTAAACAAGCAAAATTGTCACATTTGGGGCACAGAAAACCCGTACGCATACATTGAAAAGCCGATGCACCCAAAACGAGTCACTGTTTGGTGCGGATTTTGGTCCAGACGCATAATTGGGCATAATTTTTCTTCGAATATGAGCAAGGAGTGGCCGTTACAGTCAATGGCCATCGTTATCGGGCCATGTTGAACGAATTTTTGTTCACAAAAATTGAAGAGGAGGATATTGGCAACATTTGATTTCAACAGGACGGCGCTACGTGCCACACAGCCGAAGCTACACTCGATGTTTTGCGCCCTGTTTTTGAAGATCGCATTATCAGCCGCAGAGCTGAAGTCGTTTGGCCACTTCGGAGCTGCGATTTGACACCGTTGGACTATTATTTGTGGGGTGCCCTCAAAGATAAGTGTTACGCCGACAAGCCAGAGACAATTGACGCTTTAAAGGACAATATTCGTGAAGCCATTGGTGAAATACAGCTGCACACAATCGATAATGTGCTTAAAAATTGGACCGATCGTGTAGGCTACTGCATGGCCAGCCGAGGCAGCCATTTGAATGAAATTATTTTCCATTATTAACCGGAAAGATTGTACATTCAAATAAAAAAAGAAATTTGAGAAAGTATTCAGTAGTTTTTTTATAGCATTTTCAAAACCAAAAAAGTTGTTTGGCGGACCCTTTACAAGTAAAAATTCTGTTTTTAATACAAAAATATACGTGTTGTTGAATGAAATTGAATAATGTTGATCTGTTCATAACAAAACTTGTTAATACAACAAAAGAGTTTTTATATCAAACTCGATCTTTTTCTATCAAAATTATTCTCGTCGATTGTCAAAACAACTCCATATAATATATTGATAATATTTAAATCTTTGTATTGAAAAGATTTCTTGTTGGACGTTTATCAAAAAGATTTTTATTCAGTTGAAAATTATTTTATTTGAATATACAAGATTTTTTTTTTGGGTGTAGACTTTTAAATTGTATTTAATTTGAAAGTAAAAATGTCTCAATTTCTCCATTACTTTTTTTTTAAGATTATATTATCTTATCATTTTTCAAGTGTAATTCGTAACAGTTTTTTTTTTGTTCTGTTTTGAACTTATCACTTAACACCCCTCCACCCTTACATACTTACTTACATACTTACTAATCTGACCCTTATGAATACAAAAATTGAACTCTATGAATTAAGGTGTTCATTAAGGTAATACTTTGAGACATCACGGAACACCAATCAATTGAATTTAAATTGATGTAAATTCAACTCGCGATAAGAGAAAATAAATTTGGTTGCACTCAGGCTGTATGATGTAAACAATATCTGGACATAGCACCCATAGAAATTAGCCCACATTATGGTTTGGGCATTATGACCCAATTATCACAAATAGATATCGGAACTTTGAGCCCCCCTTATCGAGGTCATAAGGCAAATGTCTTTGGCTATGTCCTTTTCTAAATAAAGCACAAATTAAATTCATCTTCCCAATATTTTAAGAATAAGTATTTTCGTTTCCGAGTCGATTCTTAAGACTTTGAATATACTTTGGTTTGTCCGTGGGGGTATTTTAACTTCGACCCAGTCGAAGATCAATTCTTACTAGTTTTTTTTTTTTTTTTTGTACCATCACAAATTTTTTGGTCTTTTGATCTCTTGACTTTATCGGACTTTGTCCTAATACTTGTCCCAATCCTTGTCAATAAATATATTTTAATCCATATCCGAATTATTGACCTAATCCTTGTTCGAATCACTTTCTCTAAGCTTGTCGCTCTTATTGTGTTAATCTTAGTTCTTAAAACTAAACCAACTATAGCCAAATACCTTATATTGTTTGCCTATATAGGATGAAGACGATTTGGACAATGAATATGATCTTGAATGAGATAAGAATTAAGACAACTATTTGGACAGAGATCATACTCGTAGTGATTCTTCTTCTTCTTCTTCTTCTTCTTCTTCTTCTTCTTCTTCTTCTTCTTCTTCTTCTTCTTCTTTTTCTAGAACGTTTTACTACCGAAAAGTACGTTCAAGTAATTAAATTGTTGATTTTTTTAAAAACGCTGATTTTACGAAAGAAATTTTCTCTAGGGATTAGGCCCATTTGGAGGTGGATACATGAATGAGTAAATTTGCCGTATATTGGGCTCTGAAAATCCCCAAGCGATTGTGGAGAAGCCATTTAATCCGCAAAAAGTGACTGTCTGATCTGGTGGAGTCATTGGTCCATTTGACGCCTCTTGACTTCTTTTGTGGGGCTACGCAAAAGATCGTGTATACTTCAGCTCGTGCCCGAGTTGTGCATGAAAATGACCTCAAAAGGATTAAACCTTGCAAAAACTCCAGTGGAAGACATTTCCATGATATTGTATTTCACTTTCAAATTTTATTGAAATCTGCATGGGACTTTGTGGTAAAAAAAACTTAAGCGCGTTCTTTCCTCTGAATCACTTGACCGATTTTAATAAACGAAAATACGTTTGATTATTTAAAAGAAAAAGTACCCCCTCTTTTTTATATATATTGATGGCTTAATATAGAAAAGACCTAACTCGATTTTTGGTTACTTTACAGGAGAAGAAAAAAAACTGAACAAAACCTGGAAAGTCTTGGTTATAAAAACTGTTTCAATGCAGTTTTTACTTAAAATAGGCAACAACAAAAAACCGCATTGATTTTTTTATGAAAAGTATATTTGTGAGTGGACTACCAGAATATATAAAAAAGTTTTTTTTTAAATAAAACGAGTTACGCCTAAAGAGGGGGTAGTTTATTTTATGAGTGAATCGCCCCAAAGAAAGGTGATTTTTTAATTTTTTTAAAAATTATTCATATAAAATCATCAAAATATAATGAAGTAAGAATTTTATAGGCTTATTGTCTAGTTTTGAGTCTCAAAAGTAGAATTCATTTTGATTTTTACGAAAATTTGTTACAGGAGATTCACAAATTGTCCTACAGTCAAAAACAGATTTTGCATGACGCCCTCTATAGCAGTCAAGAGGAATTTTTTGAATATACTTAAACTTATATTGAATAATACCCAAAAGGAATCTTGTTAATAAATCTGAAAAAAGAGTATTTTTTTCAAAAATTTATGAGAAAGTCCCCTTAAATAAAAAAAAGAAACTAAGGTGCGTAATTGTTCGCACGAGAGAAGCTAAGTTTTTTTCGCATAATTTAAGGGTTTTTATTTTTTTTTTAGATAGCCATCACACAATCCTTTTAATATGTATATGAGGAATAGCTTGGTAAGAGCATAGAACTATCAGTCGATGAGATATGAGTTCAATTCCCATGGCGGACAAGAAATTATTTTAACTTTAACATTTTCTTGTAGCCACATCAATTCTAATGTAAAAGGTGTCGGGAAAAAGTATCGTTTTTGAGATTTCACTCCAACAAATCACGTAAAATATCTATTAAAAGGATGGTGTAAAAAGCTTCGCTTCAAAAAGGTAATAATTTTTTGCATCGTTTTTCAACACTGCTTTCTAGGCAGCAACTCTTTTCAATGGTATTTTATTGAGTGTTTAAATGTTGTTTACCATGTTTGGTTGCGGCATAAATCCAAATATGATGATCACTTCATAATTTGACATTGATGGATGATGTGTATCGAACGTCAATGCTATAACGGCACTTTGATGGTTCGATTGATATATGGTTTTTTCCCCAATTGTTGTTGTTTCTGTTGTTGTTGTTGTTGTCGTTTATGTGGCAATGCATGTGGTTAATAGATTTTTTATTTTATATTAACTTCTAGCGAAGGGTTGCCGTCGGCAGTGTTGCCACGTACTAGTTTGAACACTTATGTAAACATATTTTGCAATGGTTTTTGTTGCTCTGTATGTCATTGTGCTGCCACTTAATTTTTATTTTTTAAGCAATTTTGTTTTTTTATTTATATGTTTGCCAGTTAAAGGGTTGCGTGCGAGTTTATTTAATTTTTTTTTTCAATTCAATCAGTATTTGTCTCTTTCAATTTTGTGCAAGGATTTCATGTATTGAAAGATTTTTTTTTGCACGCGAGCTTATTATGAAAAAGTGTTGGAAATTTTTGTAAGGAAATGCTGTTTTTTTTTGCGACATTTTATTTGATTTTAGAATATATTGGACTAGGAGATAGTCAAAAAGCAGGTCAAGAGTTCAGTTTCTTTCCGAAAAATTCAGATAATAAGTTGGATCATATATTTCTTTTGAATGATAAAGTGCATTACCAACTATTTTTAGCTTAACTTCTCCCACTCTTTTCCTCTCCTTCCCATCCTTTTTGAATAAAATTCAACTTTGCTGTGTCGTTTGTTTTATTGTTATGCGCTGGGTGACACTTAAGTATGTGTTTCGTGACTGATAACACGCACATGTGTTGGTGTTATGGGGTTGCATAGAGATTCATGACGCTATTTCTTATTTTCCAAGATAAAAATTCAAAACATTTTTACCACAAGCTGATTTGTCATCCTGTCGCTTAACTGCAAAGAACATGCCTTGTAAATGCTGCTGTAACTTACAACAGCCACAACTCAAGATTTATTTCAAAACAATTGTATCTGTCTGCTTATGTGTTCGTGGTACTATCTTAAAGGTGTCACATTTTTATTTATGTGCTTAAGTTATGGCAGCGATAAAGTCCTGCATGAAGACAATGCATGTGCACTTAAAAAAAAAAGATACATTTAAAAAAGAGTTAATAATTTAATTGCCGAAGTTTCGCCCAAGGGATATTTTTTAGCAGTAGAGCACTAGAGAGTTAAAAAATTTGATAAGAGAACTGGAGTTTATATCAACATATTAGTTTCACAAGGATTATACAACTCTTTTTCTGAGCGTATAGACATGTAACATCCTCATATGTTCAGTTATTTTCAATTTCTAATAAAGTCAATTCTTTATACTTAACCTTATGATATAAAAATCTTAACCTCGTTGTTGCAATTAATTGGCCACCTGCTGCATCACTGCGTTGCTGCTGCAAGTGCAGCTTATTAAGCGACCCACCGCTAAGAAGCAACAAATCCCTATAATTGACCAGCGGGCTTAACAAAAACACAACCAACGCAACCATCGATGTTAAACTGCAGGTTAAACAAGCTGTTGAAGCTTGCTTTCCGCAGGCTTTAACATACATTTAACGAAGGCTAGAAGATTGTGTTCGAGGCATGCGAGGCAGGCGGACAGTCGATGAATGTTGGGAGTCCAAGCATTGTCCAAACACAAAAGCATATCAATTACAACCTAGTAAAGAGGGTTAAAATGAGCACACACACACGTATACACAAGCACACATGTCCAAATACAAACCTATACTTAGGCGTACTGGTCATAGGCCGAAAACGTAGAAGCAGCAACTCTGCTGACCAGCTGACTATGTCAGAGACTATAAATTAACCCTTTTTTGTTAATTGATACAAATAGAAATTGTTTGGGGGCTACTTGTTGTGCAAGTGTAATTGTATGTGCGCGTGTATGTATGTGTGTGAGTGTGGCAAAGCTTGCTCGAGGCTGTGGGTAACTAACTATAACAATTAACCCTTAACTCTGAGGGTGGTTAAGATAGTAAAAGGTGAGAACAAGCGTCTAAAGACCAGGTCATTCGATGTTTTAGCTGATAGGGATGCACTTAGAAGAGGGTATTTAAAGGTTATGAGCAAATCAAAAACTGGATATAGTGGAGTATTTGGTTTTATCGTTATTGATGTCGTTTGAAGCCTGTGTGATTTCATGGAATTTTTACATCTTGTTTTTTAGCATATTGGCCTGGGGCGAAATTAAAATACCCCCACACACGTATGTCATGTACGAGGTCTGTTCCAAAATTAACGGGAATTTTCAAATTTGGCAGGCTGTGTTGGTCAGACTGGCATAATTTTTTAATTACCGTGTTACAAGCATGTCTAAAAAGTATCAACACATTTTCATCATGTTTACTTTTTTGTCAACTGTTGAAATAATAACGCAGTAACGTTCTGGTAATATTGCGATTTTTCATTTTTTATAAATAATTATAAAACTGGGCTGATTGCGTTTTGACATCATAACCCTTAGAATATTTGACCAAACACAGAATGAACAATCACCCAAAAATCGAAAATTATAGAAAACATTTTATTTTTATAAATTTATTTATCAATTGAATGAAATTTCAGATAAGACGTTATAGGGGTGAGAATGAGAGAATGGGCCGAGGTTGATAGAATGGGCTTAAAAGCCATAAATTTACATATTATGCACACTTCACGGTTCATCCTTTTACGAAATAACCAAAACGTAAATTATAAATCATATAAATCAATGCATTTCTTATGAGGACTTTTTTTGTACTCAGAACATTTGAGGTCTTACCAATTTTGTGGGCCCTTTTGAAAGGTTTGTCTTAATATTTTTATGATTAAAAAAAAGTGGTTGTATATAAAATACAAAAATTATTCTTTATACTTAGGTTTTGGTGTTTCCGTAAAAGGGTGAACCGTGAAGTGTGCATTATATATAAAGTGTTATATCTTGGCAAAAAGCTCGTCGTTAAATAGGAAATAGCATAACCTTTCTTTTGATTTCCATAACGCTTACTTTTGTAAAAAAAAAAAAAAAAAATTGCAAGTTTTTAGGTTTATATTCCAAACAGAGCGGCCTTTTTTTCTTTTCACCATCGTGATCAACGTAAAAAACTACATAGGATCGTATAAAAAAAAATGGCCTGTTGGGAGCTTGGAAGCTAAAGTGATTTTATGTCTGCCTGTTTATGAGGTACGATGCTTAACGTAACGGTAAGAGCGAATTATCACATTTTCGAGTTGTCGAAAGAATCGGCCCAGTACCTAGGTTTCTTGAAATGGTGCAAAAGATATATCACTCCAGATGATCTTCGCATGATCTACACTTTATACATCAGGCTTAAAATGGGCTACAATTCGCACATTTGGGCAGGGGCTTCAAGATCCTATTTTGAGTTTATGAACATAATTCAACGGCGTACGATATATTTGATAGGAGATGAAAATATTTCATCTTCTCTCAACTTTCTTGAGCAACGACGCAATGTTGGGTGCCTTAGCCTATAATAGCTATTATTATTACAGGTGTAGGAACTGCCTTAAGTGAAGTGTTCACGAAAGGTACAATACTTGACGCCACAAGCTTGAGCATTTCCCAGTTCCACTCGGTAAACCCTCAAAGCCATCCTTTTCCTTGATGCCCAATAAAAACTCGCATTACAGAGATTTTTTTTTTTTTTTTTTGAAGCGAAGCTTTTTACGCCTCCTCGTTCTGCGGGTTGCTGGAGTGAAATCTGAAAAAACGACACTTTTTTCCGACACCGTTTTTCTTAAAATTGATATTGTTTTTGCTTGCGTCTATTGCAACAAGATAATGTTAAACTAAAAATAAATTATTGTTCGCTGCAGGAATTGCACCCATGTCCATCGACCGATAGTTTAACGCTCTAACCATCAAACCAAAAGCACAGTAGATCATAATAATCTATTTATACGAATGTGTATTGGCTAGGCTTGGGTAGTTCATGAACGAACTAGTTCAATCGAACGATTCCAACTCATGAACGATGTGAACTCATTCAGTGTTTCTCGTTCTTTTAGTTAATTTTAGTTAAATTGATTTTGCAGCGAGTAGGAACAAAACGAACGAGAGCAAAAATATCTAAATTTACCAAGCTATGGTTTGAATCTTCGGTTTGTCCAAGCGAACTAACACCCAACGAACTAAAAGAACGAACGGACTAAAAGAACGTACGAACTTAAAGAACGAACGAAGTAAAACATGCAACGAATTAAAATAATGAACGAACAAAAAGAACTAAATGAATGATTTCAAGGTATGCAAGATATTCATTGACTGTATTGAGCAATAAGACGTTGCACTTCCCATACCACAAAGACAGAAAACATTTTACTGAGCGGAAAATTGTCTTTTGGCGTTTAGTGGGACAGCATCAGTGAAACTTGGGTGACTCCGGGTGTATTTTAACTAGTTTTTAACAAGACGCATTGTACCAAATAACCAAGTAACTACGAAAATTAAAATTTTTTTTTTTTGAGACAAATAACAGTTTTTAAAGAAATAGTAATAACAGGTCATTCAATAAGTCCGTAGGAAAAGTAAGAAAAAAACAAAATTTATAGTTGCTTTCGAGAGCGATACAACGAGTATAGCGATTTTCCAACCTTTCGATACCACTTTTATAGTACGATTTCTCTTCCTCGCCAAAATAGGCTTCAGTTTCAGCGATTACTTCATAATTGGACTTGGATTTATTTCCAGCAAGCATTTTCTTGAGATCTGAAAACAGAAAAAAGTCACTGGTGGCTAAATATGGAGAATACGGTGGGTGGATAAGCAATTCAAAGCCCAATTCATTCAATTTTGTCATCGTTATCATCGATTTGTGACACGGTGCATTGTCTTGGTGAAACAAAACTTTTTTCTTTTGCAAATGTGGCCGTGTCTTTGCGATTTCAGCCTTCAATCGATCCAAAAGTGCACAGTAATAGTCGCTGTTGATGGTGGTTCCTTTTTGGAGGTAGTCCATGAATATTATTCCTTTCGCATCCCAAAATACAGACGCCATCACCTTACAGGCCGACTGTTGGGTCTTTGTTCGCTTTGGATTCGGTTCGTCGACCTCTGTCCACTCAGCTGACTGTCGTTTGGATTCTAGTGTGCAATAGTGAAGCCATGTTTCATCCATTGTCACATATCAACGATAGAATTCGATTTTATTGCGGTTTAACAGAGCCAAACACTCCTCTAAAGCATCAATTCATTGTTGTTTTTGGTCGACTGTAAGCTCTCGCGGCACCCACTTTGCACAGAGCTTTCGCATACCCATATGTTCGTGTAAAATGGTAAAAATATTACCATCTGATATCTTTTCAATGTCAGCTAGTTGGTGCACCTTCAATTTGCAATCGTTCATAACCAATTTGTGGATTTTTTTAATGTTTTCTGGAATAAGAGCATCATTTGGGCATCCACTACGCTCTGCATTATTTGTGCTAGTACGTCCACGTTTAAATTCAGCAATCCACTTTTCTACCATTTGTCTCGATGAAGCAGAGTCCGGATAATGTTTATCAAGCCATTGTTTGGTTTCTACTGTATTTTTTTTTTTTTTTCATTAAAATGCAATGCTTTATGAAAACTCGAAATTCGCTTTTTCCATTTTTTTTTTTTTATAACAAAACTTACACACAAAATGCTTTAACCAACGAATAAATTGTCAGATTGTTGTCAAATTTATATACATAAGTCTCGTTTTGAAGGTTAGTACTAAATAAAAATCATATGGAAAAGTAGCGTTTGGGTTCGTGCTACTAATTAAAAGAGTGTTCGACGTATCAATAAAAGTTTTAATTCAAACTTAAACAAATACAAAAAAGAACTGAACTGATCTGATCGGATGCTAACAATCGTATGTATAACAATGCCGAGAATGAATACAGTGTTGCCAGATAGGTTGAGCTTCTTTCCCCCAAATCTGAAAAAATTTGCTGAATTTTCCCCTAAAAATAAAAAAAACCCCTAAAATTTTTTTGAGTTAATTTATTGAATACTTTGTTAATTGATGTAAATAAATACAATATCAAAATAAATTTTTGGACTAAAAAAACATCACATTAGTTTTTTTGTACATAGTAATTCATTAAAGGAACTTAAAAACACAAGCTCAAGTAATAAAGAAATTACATATTTTGAATTTCAATAAGATCGCTTCAATATAAGAGCTATAACCGCCATAACACACGGACAGACAGACAATCGGACAGACGGAAACATGGCGATTCGCGAGAGAAAACAAAAATATATCTTACTAATTTTAAGTACCTTTGTTAATTAACACAAACACATCTTTTAGTTTAACAGAATTTGTCTTGAAAAATAGTGCGTTTTGAGGAAAACTTGCTTTTAAGCGATTTTTCAAATTAAGTGCTTTATCTTATGCGCAACTTTGCGCAGCCAATTTTTTAAAAAACATAAGGCAGATAAACTATATTTTATGAAAGTATAATTTTTCGATTGTAATTAGTTTCAACTTTTTAGATTTTTTCTACTAAATTTGAGTAAAATAAAAACTGCTTAATAAATTTAGAGATATATGTACTTCCAAGTTCCCAGCAGAAAAGTGGACCAAATTTGAAATAGTTCTGAACTAGTTCCATAATGGACCAGTACTAGTTCCACTACAATACCCTTTAACATTGAACGAATTGACGCTTTTTGCGGGTTGATGTCATAGGAAAAGACAATTGTCCCCAGAAACACTCATTTTTCCCTATATTTGAACTAGTTGCATTAGGAACATTTTTAAACTGGTTGCTTTCGCAGTAGCCTGAAAGTGCTTCTTTTTTAACTAGTTTTAAAGTGAACATATCAAAAGTGTAAGAATTTAGTGCAATGGAAAGGTCCTAAAGATCTCATTTGTACCACATTTTCCATCCATAATCCAGAAAACATTTTGTCTATAAACATTTTTTTTTTATTATTTTTTCTTGTGCGCAGCAAATTTTAAAAAGTAGCCAGAACGCGTTTATTTTTGTCAGCAATACTTTTGAAAACAAAAGCAAAGATAACTGTTCTACACTGAACGCCTTTTGTACTTTTTCAGAGCTACTGCGAACTGCGCTAGAAATGAACTAGTTCACTTTTTCAATTGACTCCAAAATAACTGCTGGGATTTTTTCTAATTTTTGTTATTTCAAATTTTTTTTTTTTTTTTTTTTTTTTTTGTTGGTTACAAATCCAATGGTATTTAAGTCATTAAAAAATAAAAAAAAAACATTTAAATATATGCTTTCTCGTCGTCAGAACTTAAAACAGCCTCTCATATAACACATATTCTGGTGCTATTTCGCTCATTCGACAAACAATCAGCTGCGAAGCAATATTGTTTCGATGGTACGCAATTGTTTTGACTCACTTTGATAAAATCAACCTTGTAAGAGCTAAAACAAAATTAAAAAGAGAACACAAAAGGGTGCATCAAATGCAAAAAAATAGAGTTCATAGTTGATGTTGCCACTTCTTTTAGAAACCACTAAAAATTCTCAAAAAACACTAACAGAAGAATAGAATCCCCTAAAGTTTTCTCCTAAACATTTTTGACCCCTAAATTTTCTATTAAACCGAAAAAAACCCCTAATCTGGGAACACTGAATGAATATCAAAAAGGAATAGAAAAAGTTAAGTTGGTGGCGGTTGACAAAATGCAATCGATTATAATTTCATGACAACCAGGTGGCATTGCAAGTCACGTGAAGTGCCCACAGAAAAAAATCTAGTAACGCCATCTATGTGCCATCCTATGGACTTTTTGAACGGACTGTTAGTAGTTAACGTTGTATCAACGTGACACATGACCCCCACCTTTCATGTCCGTGACACATTTATACAGCCTTACAACGACATCAATCGAGAATATTTTTAAGCCAAAATCTGAATACAAGCAAAACTTAACAAGATAGGTATTAGTATTTGGATTTGCGAATTGTATCACATTGACACACAATACGTTTGAAGGTTAATGTTCTTTGATGTTCTTCAACCTTTGACCACATACATCATAACTTTGACAAAAAGATTCTTCTCGTACACGGCATTTTGTTTATAATTCTGTCCAAACCCCGTTTCAAAAAGCTTTTCTTGGTAAAAATTTTCCTGAACCTAGGAAGTTTACTTATTATGCATGTTTGAAAGTAATCGGTTTTATATTGGAACTAATTGAATTTTACTAAATAAGATCTAGTTAATAAACACAATTTACAACTGCACTTAAGAAAACAGAAAGTATACGTTCGTTATTGCTGTTGTTCTTTTTGTTGTTGTTGTTGTTGTTGTTGTTGTTGTTGTTGTTGTTGTTGTTGTTGTTTTTGTTATTGCCGCCAACATAAACTACTACCTGATTACATATCCCTACATCGTTCATCGTGCTTTGTGTGAACTAAACAATTTTATTGTTTAGTTAATTAGGCCTTTTAGCATTAACAATTTATGAACCAAGTATAAAGGCGCATACAAACATACTCAGAACACAAACACACAAGCATACTCACATATATATTATTAATGCAACGTTGTCCTTTTTGTATGCTTACCGTAGGAGTAACATGTAAGTGAACGGTGCTTTGCCATTGTTCGTAATAACAGCCTGCATGCATGAATGTGTGCCATGAATGTAAATATGTGTGTGTGTGTGTGTTTATGTGAATATGTGTATACAAACAGGATATGCATTAGTGCAGTCGTGAAGTGAAATGCGTTCATAATAGAATTAGCCGCGTGTCACACAATTCAAAATTGTATGCCTCGGTCAAAACGGAAGAACCATCGAACGGAAGGACAACCGAACCAACGGATGGACGGACATGTAAGTTGGGCGGATGTTGTAATTACAATGTCCGCCGCTAGTCGTATATGTTTCACTAATGCGCTCTAATTTAATTTAATGAATATGTTGGCGGTGGCGTTTAATTGTTTTCAAGGCGATATGCTAATTCCTCGGAAAGGAATTGTAACAATTTCAGCTTGTGGTGAAGGCCGGGATGGATATATGTTATTAAATAATTTTCGCTGTTGTTGTTGTTGTTGTTGTTTCAATTTCTTTGAATTTTATATTGTTTTAAATTGATTTTTAAAAAATTCATTGCATTTCTCCTCTAGATGGAAGTTGACATTATCTGCAGCCAAATTTCATCTACCTCTTCTTCCCGGGAACCATTTTATTTTTTAATTATTTGCAATTTTCAGCAAATTACGACTTGACTCTGTCTGCTATCCTAATTATGCGCGTTAGTGTCTGTCATTGACTTGTCTCACAGCTGTCAACGACATACGTGCGACGACGTTATGCTTAACGCTTCGTCCTCTATCCTTACCAACTCATTTTCAAAACAACTAATTTAATCCTTTGTTTGCATATCCACAACGAAATGCATGAAATTTGCATTAATTCTTCATATTTTGTGCTTAATTTTCAACACATTTTATATTTGCATGTTTCACCATAAAATATGAAAATTTCCAAATTTAGTCGAAGTACTGTTGCAATATGTTGTCAGTTGTTCGGGCCATATAGTACTATGTGTGTGTGTTTGTGTGCTTACCATGACCACAATGGAACTCAACCAAGCGATTCACCGTTTCTCAGAGTGTAGCCATTCCTTGGATGGAGCTTGTCTACCTGCTGAGATGTGATTTTCATTTGGAATCCTTGCACACATAACTATTTCGTCCAGTTACCGCTCTGCCAACTAGACTCCGCGCAGTCTTTGTTCTCTTACTCATTCATTACTTGACAACTCTTCAGTTGTTCCAACGGCTAGAGGAAGCCACTTGACAAGGGTTCTTAATGATTCTACTGCAGAATTGTTTGAAATGACTTTGAAGTTTTAAGGATATAGTTTCAGTTAGTAAAACATCTTGTTCACACTTATTGTTGTTGCTGTTGCTGGTGTTGCTACTAGTGCCTAGTGTTATTTTTGTGTGACTGAAGAGAACTACGAGTGTACTGCTGTTGCTGGCTCTTGTTGTTGCTGCTGGAATTTATAGAATATTTGTGTAGAAATTTAGTGTTGTTTTTCAGGCGGCATCAGGAAGTAGGTAGTTACAACAACAATACGTTACTGGTGCCAAAAAGTGTCAAACATTCAGCATTTGGTAAAATCAAGTGTCCTTTTGTTGGTGTTTATGTTAGTGTCCTCTCAAGAAGGACGACACTTTGTTTGGACTTTTTAAATTATAAAGTTTTTAAGCTAATTGCTTATTTTGTGGAAATTAAGTGTTTTAATTTTGTTTACATACAGTGAACATAAAGTTTGTGTCCAGACTCAAGGTTGTGGCGATAGAAAATTTAGTGAGAGCTAGGAGAAAAACGCAGAAGAAGAAGAAGTAGTAGTAAAGAGTTTGCCTCAATTAAGATTATAAGCTTCATATGAAACTAGTTTAAAAATAAAATAAGGGAACACATACGTATATTATCATTACAGGGGCCAACTTCCTTTTCAGTATATCAGCGTGAAAGACAAAATATGAGTATGAAGCCGGCAAGATTTTTTAATTAATCCAAGACTATTGACCACGAATCTGCGCTTAAAATTGCTCCATAACTTCGGGATTTAGAGAAAATTGAGAAAAAAGTTCAAGAAATTTCCCCAACGGAAATCTGCCCAGAGATTGCACGCGTTTTTTTTCTGATTGGAAATACGAAAAAAAAACCATTTGATATTTCAACCCCCACATTCTTCTTTTTACATGTATTTTTACGTTATTTAAAAATGATCCAAAGAATGAATCCCCATCAAAAGATGTGGATAGTATCCTGGTACAGAAAATTGTCGAAGATCTTCCATATTTAAGCAATAAGAACAATTTGGTCATAATCGGCGTAAATAATTTTTTTATTTTTTGGGTTTTTTTTCGAAATACCGTGTTTTCAAAAACTTTGTGTGCTAGGGATTACCGGGGTTTTCTGGTTAAGTAACAAGACGCTCTTAAATATTTTTACACGTTTTTGTCTTTTTTTTTTATTCGTGGGAAGATTATTGGAAATACCAAAAACAAACTATTTTATATTAATTTCATTTTATAATTATTAAAAAACTATTTTATATTTTATTTCAACCCCTACTTTCTTTTTTTTACACTTATTTTTACTTTATTCAAAAATTTTTCTTAGAATCCCCACAAAAAGGGTGGGATAGGGTACTTCAACACCAAAATTAGCCCCGACTTTCCATATCTGAGCAATATAATAAAAAAACCTCAACAAAAACAAAGCCTCTGGTCCTAAGTCATCAAGATGACCACAAATAGAGCTTAAAATGTATGCTTTTTCTTTGACTCGTCCTCTGCTCAACCTATCCAACATCTCCTACAGAAGAGGAGTATTTTCATCTTGTTGGAAGATTGCAAATGTCCTGCCATTAACAGAAGAGGCTCTGCAAACAAATTCCTCAAATAATCGACACATTACGATATGGATTGGTAATGGAGAGTGTAATAGACCTCAAACTTCTCAACTCACAATTGCAAACTTCTCAACTCACAAATAGGTTCAACTTTTGAATTCTTCCTCTTCGATATACAATTTTCTAAGACACTTGTGAATACTAGTTTGAAATGTTTTTGTTCGATTACACTTTTCAGCATGAAAAAAATAACAAGGTTCTGACAACGGATTCTGATAGAAGGGGCGAAAAAAAAAAAATATACATGTATTGGCGATTTGAAAGTTTACGTGTGAGTCTTATATTAAGGGGGATTTAAGTTTGCCCCTATTTGAACATTTTTATAGTAAATTGGCATAGGAAATCATTTTGTCCTTACATTTTGGGTATAGAATGTGTTCTGAGGATATATGTAAAATACTACGAGGAATATTTTTGTGAAACATTTTAACCCCCTAAATTCTCAATTATTGGGTCTTCTTTGACCCATTTTATGATAAAAGGCAAAAAACACCCTAAAACAAGTATATGACTGGTTAAAATGTTCCACAAAATTTGCCATAAAATTTTCTCAGAAAGTAAGCGAAGTTAACAGCCTTATATTAAACTAATGACAAAAAGTAAAGTTTGAATCATATCATCTTTTCTCTTTGCTTCGCTAAGTTTTGGAAACAATGTTGTTTTGGCTTGACAAGCTTTTTTGCCAAATATGAAGAATAAATTCCAACTTATTAAGTAAAAAGACGATGCCTTTTATTTTGTGATATAAAAGTTAATTTTATTGAAATTTGCAAGTTTCTTCTAACTCTTGCTTTGATGCTTGCCTTTTTAGGAATGAACAATGATTTGAATTAAAGTTGAAGTTAGAGTAGAGCGAAAGCAATAAGAAAAAGAACAAAAAGTATAATCAGCGATATCTGCATACAAGAAGAACGGTGGATGGTAAGAATAACGATATCTGCATTAGCAGGGTTGTTGATTGAATTTTAGGATTGTTTATGCTTGTTGTTTATCGCACGTCTGGCGTTGGACATACTCCCCCCGTTGGAAGACTCACGCTTTCAACAGCTTCAATTGGAAGTTCACAAAGTTTACGTACTGCACGAGTTGTCAAACCATTACCGGTCCTTATAGTAGCAATCCTAGCCACGCCATCGTCACCAAGAGTGGTCTCAACAATTCTGCCCATTTTCCATTTTAGTGGTGGAAGGTTGTCGTCCTTGATGAGCACCATGGATCCAATTTTCAAAGTGGGTGCGTTTGAACGCCATTTGGACCGTTCTTGTAGCAGAGTTAAGTATTCGGTGCTCCACTTTTTCCAGAATATTTGTTGAATATAGCAAACGCGCTGCCAGCGGCTTATTCTATTGAGATTTAGGTCGGTGACATCAGGTTCTACAAACGAAGAGAAAGATGTGCCAATTAAGAAATGTGCAGGAGTTATTACTTCTAAATCTTCTGGGTTCTCTGAAAGTGGACAAAGAGGACGTGAATTTATAATGGCAGAGATTTGACAAACCAAAGTTCTCAGCTCATCGTAGGTGAGTATAGAAGAGCCAACCGCGCGATAGAAATGATATTTGGCGGTCTTAACAGCGGCCTCCCATAAACCACCAAAGTGGGGTGACCTTGGTGGTATGAACTTCCAGTTTATGCCATCGGCTAAACACTGATCTTCGATGGCCTTTATGTGTGAGTCATTGCAAAAGAGTCTTCTTAGTTCAGCCAGCTCGTTCTTTGCTCCGATAAAATTTGTAGCGTTATCCGACCAGATTGTTTTAGGGCTTCCTCTGGTACATATGAAGCGCTGAAGTGAAGCAAGAAATGACGGCGTTGTTAGGTCTTTCACCAATTCCATATGCACGGCCTTTGTTGCAAAGCAGATGAACAAACATATGTATGACTTTATCGGCGAGCGTCCTCGAACATCAGACTTGTGAAGAAAGGGTCCACAAAAGTCGACACCTGTGGTCATAAACGCCCTGCTTGCTTGAACTCTGTCTTCGGGAAGACTGCCCATGATATGGTGGAGTATCCGTGGTTTGACATGGAAGCATCTTACGCATTTATTGACGATGCTGTTAACGTATTTGCGGCCTCCAATTGGCCAATACTGCAGGCGAATCGATGCTAGCAGCGCTTGCGAACCAGCGTGCAGCAATCTTTGATGATGGTAAATGATGACTGAGTCCGATATTGGGTGTCATTTGGGTAAAATAATTGGATGCCGTGATGCGAACTCCAGAAATGAATGTTGAAGACGACCACCAACGCGAATTAGTCCAAAGTTGTCCAAGAATGGGTTTAGTGAGTAGAGCGAAGAAGATGATTTTACAGGTTGATTCGATTCGAGCAGTTTGTATTCCACTGGAAGAGCCACACGTTGCACCATGCGAAGCAGAAGGCGAGTACCTGCCTGAATGTCTTGGGTTGTGAGTGGACCAACAACTCTTTGACCCTTTGAACCGAAGCGGTTTATGTAAGCAAATACTCTTTGCATCTTGAAAAATGAGTTCGTGAATTTGCAATTTTGAGAAAAATCTATTAATTTAGATGAGGAAATACAAACAATCTTGCGTCTTTCTGGAAGTTGAAGCATTGTGTCAGGAAGAGATGGCCAATGAAGAGGGTCCTTTTTGAGGAATGAAGGTCCATGAAACCATAAGTCGAAGTCTTTGAGAGCATTAGGAGTAGCCCCCTTGGAAAGTATGTCGGCGGGATTCATTTTTGATGGCACATAATGCCATTCCATGTCTTTAGTTAGCGTTTGAATATTACTTATGCGATTCGAGACAAAAATATTGTATCTAGATGGTTCATCACGCAACCAAGAAAGCACAATAGAAGAATCACACCAGCAATGAAGTTCAGCTTCGAATAATTTTAGATTAACGACTGAAGTTAAAAATGTCGCAAGCAAATGAGCAGCTTGAAGCTCCAATCTTGGAATTGTAAGAGTTTGAAGAGGAGAAACTCGTGATTTTGAGCAAAGCAAAGATGTGGTGATGTTGCCTTGATCGTTAGAACGCACATATATGCATGCGCCGTATGCGCATAAACTTGCATCACAAAATGCATGTATTTGCAGCTTAGCATGTGGAACCAAGACAACTCTAGCAAATTTTATTGTGTCGACAAATTTAAACTCCCTGCAGAAATCAGCCCATTCTGAATGCAATGATTGAGGCAGGCTTTCATCCCAATCATACTTCATTTTCCATAACAGTGGATCATAGAATCTTGCTATTATTGATAGAATGCTACGTTTAGTTACCTTTGTTTGATTCTGAAGCTCGGAAAATGCGAATAAAAATACGTCGGTCTTTGGACTCCAAGCCAAACCAAGTGTTTTTGTAACATTTGTTCCATCGTGGAATACTAGATATTCCTCCTTGTGAGCGTCATCGATTACGTCCAGTATGTCTTGATTACTCGAACACCATTTTCTCAGCCTGAAATGGCCCTTATTTAGAAGTTCCTTGGTTTCATGCATAATCCGTAGTACTTCATTGACTGAATTGCCTCCTGAGATCATATCGTCGACGTAAAAGTCTCTTCGAGTGATTTTGCTCCCCACTGGGAAGGTGTGCTCCTCGTCAAGGGCAAGTTGATGCATGGCTCGAACAGCAAGAAATGCAGCAGACTTAGTCCCATAAGTTACAGTGTCGAGCTTGAAGATTTTGATGGGATCTTGAGAGTTCTCACGCCATAATATGCACTGAAGAAGGTTGTCTGGTGAAGAGACCTTGACACAGCGATACATTTTGCATATGTCCGCTGTTAGTGCAATTTTGAATGTGCGAAAACGAAGAAGAATGTCGCAAAGCTTCGGCTGAATCGTTGGCCCGGCCATGAGTACGTCGTTTAGCGATATTCCATTTGAAGAAGCTGCAGACCCATCGAATACCACACGCAATTTCGTTGTGGTACTATCCGCTTTGTATACACAGTGATGCGGTAGAAAGTAGATTGGAACTTTAGGCAGCGGTTCCTGTACCAAAGACATGTGTCCGAGCTGAAGATATTCATTCATGAATGCAGAATACTGTGTCCAGAGTTTGTCATTGACATGAAATCGTCTCTCAAGTGTCATAAAACGATTAAGCGCTGATTTGTATGAAGCTCCAAGTTGAGTGGGATCCAATTTGGTAGGAAGGCGCACTGAGTATGCCCCGTTAGCCAAACGAGTATGATGCTTAACAAAATGATTTTCGCAAAGTTGCTCCTCTTTTGTGAACCTATTGGTTGGCTCAGAGCGAGTATCAACCTCCCAGAATTTTCTTACCAAATTTTCAAGCTCATAGTCAGGATCATGAAGTTGAATTTTTAATGATGTGGATAGGCAAGTGGATGAGCTGGTTATAGCGCGTACACTTCCACAAACAATCCAACCAAGTTTTGTTTTGTGCAAAAGCGGCAAGTTGGGACCAAGTCGAATTTGACCAACACACATTAAATCGAAAAATAGCTCAGCACCTATTAAGAGGTCTATGCGCTGTGACTTGAAGAAAGTAGGATCAGCAAGGTTGACATTTTTAGGGATATTCCAATCTTTAGTGTTTAGTTGGAAATTCGGCTGTTGATCAGTGATAATTGGAGTGACAATGGCTGAAATTGTACAGGAAAAATTACCAGTTAGAGATTGCATGAATAAATTTACAGAAGCGTCAGCTACAAAATCTGACTCTCCAATTCCAGAAACAAGTGTTGTCGATTTCCTTTTTTTGAGTTGGAGCTGGTTGGCCAACTTTACAGAAATAAAGTTTAGCTGTGAGGCTGAATCTAGAATTGCTCTGCAAGGTACGAGAGAGCCACACCGGCTTTTAACGTAAACAATGGCAGAAGCTAGTAAAACGTTGGTGTTTAAAGGAGTAGATACACATGGTTGAAAATCTGATGGAGATATTGAACATAAAGCCGAATGAGTGCTAGGAGCGCCTTTAAGATGATCTTTGTTCACTAGCGAGTGTATGTAAGATGAGCTTGGAATTGCTGTATCTTCTACGTTTGAAGACACAGCCGTAGAATTAGATGCGAACGATTGAGATGCTCTATCATTAGTTACAGAAGTAATGTGTAGCATGGTGTGATGCTTCGCTGAACATGTGCGACAATGAATTGACCTGCATGTTTTTGGACCATGACCAGGCTTAAGGCAGTTTATACAGAGATATAACCTTTTTGCTTCCTTGAATCGAATTTCGGGAGTAAAATTGTTGAATTGTGAGCAGTGATAGATCAGATGATCACTCGACTCACAAAATGTGCAAAGCCTTGCCACTGCAGCAGAGGCGACGAACGCTTTCTTACGATTATTTGAGTTGTGATTTGATTTGCCCACCTGTTTACTAGGCGTCTGATTTGCCATAGCATTTTCCACGTTTTCAAGCATCTGACATCGTCGTTCCAAAAAATCTTCCATTGCATTCCACGGTGGGACTATATCAATAGGAGTCTCTTCTTCCCACTTGGTCTGTGCAGTGATGTCCATTTTTTTACCAATGAGATGCACAAGTAGACCGTCTGCCAACTGCTCTCGGGTAGCCATTGATTCTAAAGCCCGAAGATGAGATTTGGCCTTGTCACTCAGCTGACGAAGGGATGAATCATTTCCAACAGCCTGCAATGCGAAGAGTTCTTTGATGTGGCCCTGAAAATTAAGACGTTTGTTATCAAATCTCCTTTTTAATAAATTTAAAGCCTTGGAGTAATTGTCCTCGGAAATGTCTAATGATTTGATGGTGTCTAACGCGGCACCCTTCAGGCTTGAGCGCAGGTGCTGAAACTTCTCGACGTTTGTTAGGTCTACATTTTTATCTACGAAAGACTGAAATGTTTGATAGAAGTCTGGCCAATCAATGTGCTTTCCAGAAAAAGTAGGTATTTGTAATGTAGGCAAACGTGTCTTTGATTGTTGAAACACAAGAGAATGCAGCATATTGTCGGGAAATAAACCACGTGTTGTAGAAGAATGTGGACTGTTGCTATCACGTCTAGAATTCAGTTCTCTTGTAAAGGCTGCCTTCACTGTCATGTAAATTGACATGAAGTTACTGCGAGCATCACCTTCGATTTCGTGAGGATTCTCATCTTCGATAACAGATTGGAATTTATCGAAATCTCGTTCTAGTTTCTCAATAAGATCGAGGCGAACCGAAATATCGCTCATATCAAATGTTTGAAGTGCTTCCGCGGATGAAGTGGATTGCAACTCCCCTAACTGCTTAAAAACCGCAGTGACTCTTAACCTTGAAACTGAAAGATAGTTATTTTCATTGGTATCATGCTTACCCTTGAGACTGCGTTTAGGTTTAACCATTATTGGTGTTTTTGGATGACTCAACAGCGTAGCGCTATAAGAGCGTTGGACCGTTGCGCAGATTGGGACGTAGCAGAGTGTCGTAATTCAAGGCTTAAAGTGTAGCATTATTGAAACGCAATAATCCAAAACAGAGCGCTAGTAAAGTGGTGCAGCGTGGGTTAGGTTGAATTGGGGTAGCTTATTGATGTCGGCACGTTGGCAGCGCAGCATAAGTTAGAGCATGGTAGGTTTCGACGCGCAGGAGTAACAGGAACGACAGCAAGCAATGCAGCACAGCAAAGGTAGAATAATTGCAGGTATTGTCCAAGAATCCACAACGGAGCGCTAGTAGAGCGGTGCAGCGTAGGTTAGGTTGATTCGCAGCGGCTAGATGAAGTCAGGTTGGCAGCGCAGCATAAGCGCAGGAGTAGCAGGAACAACAGCAAGCAATGCAGCAAACGTTCGCAATAAGAATATGCAAAACCGCGTGGCGATTGAAAAAATATGATTTGTTGCAAGTTGAGACTTTGAGCTAATTTTTTTTTATATTCCATGCAAGTATTTTCAATAACTTTAACTTTTTATATCACGTCGGGGTCACCAATGTTTTGGCTTGACAAGCTTTTTTGCCAAATATGAAGAATAAATTCCAACTTATTAAGTAAAAAGACGATGCCTTTTATTTTGTGATATAAAAGTTAATTTTATTGAAATTTGCAAGTTTCTTCTAACTCTTGCTTTGATGCTTGCCTTTTTAGGAATGAACAATGATTTGAATTAAAGTTGAAGTTAGAGTAGAGCGAAAGCAATAAGAAAAAGAACAAAAAGTATAATCAGCGATATCTGCATACAAGAAGAACGGTGGATGGTAAGAATAACGATATCTGCATTAGCAGGGTTGTTGATTGAATTTTAGGATTGTTTATGCTTGTTGTTTATCGCACGTCTGGCGTTGGACAAATGTTTTAAAAAAATTTAATGCCGATCCATTTCTGTCCAAAGATTTAATAAAGTTTTCTACTACACCAAGTTTTATATGCAGTGGTGGCAAAAGAATTTACTTTTTTAATAGATTTATATTTAAACAAGTAAAATTATGATTCTATAAATAACCCTCTAACTGACAAAATTGAAATCGTGGACAGAATTATCTCAAATTTGATACAGTAGTTATGTAGGGCTTATTTTTGATTAAAACAAGGCAATATGTTATTTATGTTACCTGAGACATTTTTAAGGTGAGAAAAACTGATAGTGGCCTAAGGGCATCTATGGCGGTTAAGGTGAGCAAAAATTAAGAAAAGTATAATTTATTTATTCATATTTACTTTATTGGATTATAGTTATTAATTCTTATTTTGAGTGATGGTATTCATAAAAACAATTTTTTGAGTTTGAACAACATAAATGGATATTACATTTTTAACATATACATTGAGTTTGCGATGTTTTGCAATATTTACATTTCTTTTTTCCACCTTCTTTTTCTAACCAAATAGGGAAATGATCGTATTTGTCGAACCGAACATCTGGCGGAGGATGTTTTGCTTTTACACCAATTGAACAAGTACTTCCTTGTGGTGTGTAGTTTTGTTGGCCAGTCGACCGCCGTTGCTTGTAGGCAACGAGTCCTGCTGCAATTTCTTCACGGAACTGAGCCAACTGCAATTGTGGTGCTGTCTCATGTTCTTCGTTACTAGAGTCATTACATTTTTGTGACTGTATTCGTCTATATAATATAAAAGCATTCGATCCTGCCAAATCAATAAAATGAAAAAATAATCTCATCATTGGGTCTCGTGTTTTGGCTCTTATGTGATACCGGCCGATCAACCCATCCAAATGATCCACCCCACCCATGTGCCTATTATACTCGTGGATAATTTGTGGAGCTTCTATTTCATGGTAGACTTTCTGCTTTCGATCGTATCGTGGCAATTTTGTTGCTATACCGTTTTCATCCTCTCTAGCAAACGGCTTGATACCAACATAAGTAGACATCAGATGAACAATTTTGTTATCCTTCCATAGGACTGTGTTCATGTCTACTCCATGTGCTGTACCCACAAACTCCGTTGAATATCCTCTTGGTTGTTTGGAAATCTCTTTTTCGGTGGGAAGCTTACAATTCGGAACACGATTGAATCCTATTGTGCCTAAACTGAAAATACCTCTGGCACGTAAATACACCAATAATGGAAGACTTGTATAAAAATTATCGAAATAAATAATGTGATTTGCGAAATCAGGGATAGACTGTGACAATCGAACAACAACATTTGGTGTGGCACCAAGGTCTGGAGTTCCTGGCAATATAATATTATCACCTGCACCATTGTACACTTCAAACCGATATGCGTAACCTTCAGAATCACATAGCACAAATAACTTTATTCCCCATTTGTTGGGCTTGTTTGGAAGATATTGCCTGAGATGGTGTTTGATGCACATTTGCTCGTCAACACATAAGCGAGCATTTTTAGGTATTGAGTCAAATTTTCGATTAATTTCATCTGTCAATTTACGGATTCTAAAAAGTGCATCATATCCCGGCTCTCCTTTTTTGATCCTTTTATTTTCATCTTCAAAACATAGATATTTTTTAATTTGCATAAACTTTGACCGAGACATGGTGTTTTGAATACATGGAAATGCATTTTTGCCCCAATATGTTTCTAAACTGGGGTATCGGTAAAGTGATATGTAAATGAGAATACCAATGTAGCGATAAATCTCCTCACAGTCCTTTTTAAACTTTGTGTTGATATCTTCGTTTAGAGCTGATCTGTTTGTTTCCTCGACTATCATATACACTACATCTTTGGAAAAAAAAATAAGTAAACAATTGCATTGGAGTTTTTAAATTCATGATTGAAGTTGGAAGATCAGAGTTTCCGCGAAAAGCCACTTCATTTACATGTAGACGTAATTCTTTTTTTCGCCAAACGATATTTGAAAACTCTGTCTAGCTCTTTGAAATATCATCCAATCCTTAAAAGAAATGAACACATTATGTGTATTAATTGTGTTAAATTGACAAACCTGACTTGACAAACCTGATTCAGTAAAACCTCCAGCAGAGGGGTTAACCGTTGGACCAGTATTTTCTATTACAGGTAATAGGGAACGAGGCCTTTTTGCTGGTTTGATACTTTTCTTGGCTGAATTTGAAGTAGATGCAACAGGTTCTACTAAATCTGATAAGGTCACATTCTGGACAAAAGTACCACTAGTTTCCCCTTCTCTCGATTCTCGAAGATTCGTAGATATGCATTGCTCTTTATGTGTAGAAGCTCGAGCAATTGCAAAGTCCGGATCATTTTCAGCATCATCGCTGCTATAATCAACGATATCTTCATCGCTAAAAACAGAAGCCATTAGCTCTTCCAATTGGTCATCGGTAATTTCCGACAGTTTGAACGTTTGTTTTGTAAAACTTCTCTTATTCCTTTCCATTTCTGTGAAATTATAAAGAGAACCTCTAAGAAACATTGTGAAGAAGGCCTTTATAAATGTTCACTCAAAACGCCATAGCTGCCCTGAGGCCACTATAATATTTTCGCTTCTAACCAAAATCTAATTTTTTTTTCGCAACAAATCTTATTGGTGACTGATTAAAACACTATAAAATACTTACCGATGCAATTTTAACAAATTCCAACAATTATATTTCAATAAATTTTTCACCTGTATACTGTAAAACTATTACAATTTGAAAACACTCCAAATAACACTACGCTTCACGAAAGAATGACAAAAAAACAAAGAAATGGCAAGTAAATGAATTCGCAAAAATTTACCGTTATTAGAAATATTGTTTTTATTGGATGCGAATTCACACTGCGGCATTTTTTGCAGGCACACATTAATAAATGAGAAAAAGGCGATAGCGTCCCTGAGGCCGCCTTATCAATTAGAGGCATAAGGTTGATTTTCAATAGTTTCGATCTGTTAGTGTATTCAGAGGATTATAGTAGAATTTTATGGACATTTTAACCCGTTATAACCTTATTTTATGGGTATTTTTTGCCTTTTATCATAAAAGTATATCTTTTATCATGAATGCTCCTGAATGCTCCTGAGGCAAAACTAAAACGAGAAGCCTCTCCGAACTTGTGATCGGAAATATGTGTGATTATTCGATAATACATCCAAAGTAATTCTGAACCCAAATTTCAAATTTTATTTGTTCGATACAAGTTCGTCCACAGCACCTTAATGATGTTATTTCAAGTAAAAATTGAGAAGGATAAAATACTAATGCGGGTATCAACTCAAGGTATAAGACTTTTATTGTTGTTTTTTTTTTTATAAAATCGAACAATAGCTGCATGTCATGAACAATAGCTAAATCTTTTTTGGCTTATAAAGTAGCCACATGGAAGATTATGTATGAAATACAATATCTTGTAAAACTGCAAACCAAATATTTGTTAAATAATATGCCTTTGCATCCCTACACCTCTTGTTGATACACCCTTTACAAAAAGTATATTAAAATTGACCCAGTGGATATCGTCCATTTACAAAGAACAATATTGTCAATATGATTTCCAACAAAAAATTTATTATTATACTTAGCTTCTTTTTAGTATTGTACTCGTATATATGCTGAAATATGAATTTGAAAAACAAAAAGGAAACGTATGTCGATAAATGAATAAAAAAGTTTTTGGAGGAAACTGAAAAGTTATATTTTGCTTATGGTCAATGTTACTGACTGCGTTTAGAAGTGCGTGAACCACTCCATGCCAATTCGAGACCAAGTTCGAACCCCAGCGGACTGACAGAAAATTTTTTCAATTGAAATTAATATGACTGAGGCCATCACCTCAATGCAGACAACATTAAATAACACACACAACACAATTTGATCATAAGAAGCTCGGCCAAGGTCCTTTCAATGACTGTAATGGCCAATTCGTTTTTTTTTTTATGAGAGCGAACCCTCGTAAGTATGCTTCATATAGGTTGTAAGGAAGAACCTATTCGATGTTCAGTATGCTTTCAAGTAGCTTCTATATTAGTTTTGACAACAAGGCTATTTCATAAGATAGTGAACGTCTAATTGATAAAGCTTTACTCAAGTATTTACCAGGGAGGGAAAATTTTCCTCACAATAGCTTGTTAGAAGTTCAATTGTTAGTTGGGTTCACACTCTCAGTAGTGGAATCAATTACTCACTCACCAAATTTCACTCAACCTCAATAAGATTTCAATGAGGCCCACTTTACTGGTGAGTTGTACTGGTACTGGTGGTGAGATCTAGGTTGTTGCTACATATATTTTGAAGATGTTTGAAGGTGTGGTACAATTAATTTTCCTCAGTGATGCATGTATCTCAATCGATTTTATCACAATCTCTAGATATTTCGAAGGAATTTGAGTAAGTGTGATACAAAGTAGTTCACAAGGACCGCGACATCATTGATTGCATTTAAATGCCCATATATACGCCACCAATGCAGGAGTACAGCAGAGCAAAGTCATATCCCAGTTTGTTCTTGGTTTTCGTTATCCTTATTCGTTTGCCGATGACACCAGCATTTGCCATTCATATTTGTTCAAAAACCACCGAAGCTCTTTGAAGATTGAGAAAAAGAGGCACAGTATACATAAATTCCTGAAAATATCCTGCTTATAGAAAAGAATTTAATGAAGCAATACCTAGTTTTGTCTGCTAACTCACAACCGAATGAATTGTATTTTAGCTCCCCACAGTATGAACGGCTTAAATCTTATAGGGCCAGTCTTTGTTGACGTGCATGGCGTACTTGGCTAAATTGATTTCTAAATTGATTTTGATTTTCATTCGAATAATCATAATTTTCAAGTGTCAAAAGAAGCCAAGTGCCTATGTTTCTTAAGGGGCCCCACTAGTGTGAGCACCTAAAAAAGGTGATTTTTGGGAATTTTTTAAAATAAAACTAATGTATGGAATGTTTTAATACTTTCAACGAGCGAGTAAATTCAGCAAGATATTCCCAATCTCTCAAGGCTCAAGAAAAAAAATCCCGCACTGTTTCAGTCATAGTGACCATCACAGTGCTTAAAATAATAAAACCAAAAATTTTGTTAAACTAGAAAATATTTCCCGTACCATGACTCTCGGTCGAAAAATAAAAAAAAAAATAAAAAAATGATCAAAGAGGCGGAGTTTCTAAAAAAGTTTCAAATTTCGCGTGAAAATGGCTTGCATTGGCTAAAACAATTTTTCTGTACGGGCGCCACCTGTCTGCAGACAATGGCAAACCTCAGAGAGTAATCAATATGCCATGTAAAGCTTCTTGAGAACGAGAACATTCCGTTCATCGCCGTTCGGAGTCGGCGTTAAGCATGTAAGTCCGGTTCTCGGTCAATTGTGTACAAAATTAATAACACGCACAACACAATTGATCATAAGAAGCTAGGTCAAAGTCCTTTTAAGGGCTGAAATGGCCAGTTATTTATTTTTTAATCTGCTTTTTTAGGCCCATACAATACACCTTTTGCTTCTTCGAAAATTACCTGAAGGGCTGCTGAAGCCTTTCTTCGAACAATATGAATTCCATTAAAACGGTGTTTAAAAAAGTTCACTTAGGCTGATCTTCTTAAAATCTGTACCTCATATAGTTTATATTTGACCAAAAATGGAGTTTACTACTCCGATTCGGGGAGGGTGCTCTCTCAATTCTTTTAGGCAAAGACACAATGTTGGGTGCTCATGGCTTTAGTTAAATATACGACCTGACTCAATCGGATCGAGTTTTTTCTAGGTCTGCTCGTACCGAAGCTTCATAGTCCGAAGCCACAATATTACATTTTTGCCCTATGAAACCTTACATTACCGGGATAACTCGTTTTACGGTTGCACAATAAAATTTTGCATTAATCTCCCTGCAAACGTGTTCCCCAACAGTTTTGTTGTGTGCAAATTTAAAACTACTAGTATCACCTTTGGACGAGATTCGACCATTTAAATATTGAGTTTTTTTTGTATTTTTATTAAAGGCATTTTTTCTATTTCTTTACTCATATGCAAACGCAACCGTACTCATACCACATCAAACGCACCACCAGAAGGAAATCACAAAACAGTAACTCAATTCTGATTTTCCATGTTCTGTGATTTTTACTTTCAAAGCTATTCGATATCA
The DNA here is from genome assembly GCA_943735915.1 of Pherbina coryleti. Lineage (NCBI taxonomy): Eukaryota > Metazoa > Arthropoda > Insecta > Diptera > Sciomyzidae > Pherbina > Pherbina coryleti. The sequence continues at coordinate 46,527,852 of OX030951.1, read as the reverse complement.
AAAATGTGGCTTGTATATGCGGAGCCACACCCCTTTGTCCAATGCCCGTCACAGTACCCTACTTCCCTTATTCTACTTTCTAGTAGAAATGCTTCCAAAGCTATTTGATATAACAACTTTGAGTTGTATGAGTGTTTCCACGCCCCTTTGTCAAGGAAGGCAGTTCTTACCAAGTTTCATTGATTTGCGACTTATAGTTCGGAGACTTATAGTTCCTCGCCTCTATTTCAACGCCCATTAAATGTAACCATAGGAATGTAACGTCTGATTTGAGGTCGAATTGCCACCATAGATATTCGGTGCACTCCTTTTCCCTACTCTTATTGATTTAAAAAAAAAAAATTAATAAAATTGGTTGAGAAACACGGGAGAAAATGTTTCTTAACTGTTCTGCGTACACCTATTTATATATAGATGTATAATAATAATATGTATAATATATAAAGCAGATAAGGAAATGGCTTAAAACATAGATTTGTAAATATAACTTTGGAGTGGTTTGAAATATTTGAAAACTTTTTTCACAGCAATAATTTTTTAAGCTGTAGAACTTTGTAAAAAATACAAACACATTTTGAAAAATGTAATTTTCATCAAAAAAATCATAGGGGGTAGCTCATGATTTTCGATGATAGAAACACTTAATTAAATTATGTGTCAATATGAACTAATTTTTGAGAGAAGAAAATAGAAAAAAAAAAAAATAAAATTACAAAAAGAGAATGTCTGGTCTAATTTTTGAGCAAAACTCGAATATTTTAGAGCTTTTTTGAAAACAACATAAGAAATTGAATTGGTGAGATAACGGTAAATATTTTCTTAATTCTCCAAAGTTATTTAATTAAACTTTCAGACAAAGAAATTTAAGGAAAATCGATTGAAAAATGGCTGAGATATTTACATGCAAATTCAAAATTTGAAATATCAATTGTTTTTTTTCTCATTCTGAGGCAACGACATTCCTTTAAGAAATGCATTGTATGGAAAAAATCTACAGGTTTCGATATATCGCAATACTTTTGATGTCATAATAACGGAAAATTTTTTTTTACATTCTATTCGTGGAAAATATTAGCAAAAAAATTTTCGTAAACCGTTATTTTTCTCAACTAGCGAATTTTCATACAAAAAACGTTGTACTGAAAACATCTATAGTTCTCGAGATATCACAATAATTTTGATGTCAAAATAACGGAAATTTTTAAAAATTTACTATTTGTAAGCAATTTCACCATCACAATAAATATTGACACTTGTTAAATGAAAAAGTGCTTATTGTAGGATAACCGTAAATGATGGTGAAAAATATCAAAGTATTTTTTTGCACATCTTATGAATGTCTAAATTTCTCTCTTATATCATGTTTTTCCATCTCTTACAGCTTAGCTTTTATTTAATAAATGCTCTTTTCCGCTCATATTTGAGGTCAAAGGTCACCGATCTAATATTAAATCATATTGTGCAGACCTTTCATCCGATACCTCATTCTTCATTCTACCCCTTCCCAGTTCTGAGATCCCTAACTACAATTAATATAAACTTTCAACGTTAATATTTCGGGTCAAAGGTCATAAATTTAAAATCTAACATAATTCGGCACATCTATAGTGCAGTACCATTCGAATTATACTTATATTAATTATACTTTTATACTTAATTATACTTTTCATTGTCCTTATTCTAAACTAAATATTGAAAAAGTGTACGACAACATTCGATGTTTGCGTATTAATATATAAGATTGATCACTGTCACTAATCGATTTTTCACCCTCGAACTGAACTATTCCCGTCATCCGAATCAACACAATACTTAAGCATTTATAGAAGGTAACCCCTGAGAGATGCTCTAGTTAAAAAAAAATGTTCATAAATATGATTTAATAGAGGTCAAATTTTAAATGCATAACATATTCAAATTAAATTTTTCTGTCGTGTCTTGCTAGGTCTTCTTGAGTAACTTTACTTTTTGTTGGATTTAAAATTTGGTCTCATATTATTTTGGTCCATTTTAATTTTTTGGCTTCATTTGCAGTCTGGCCGACCACCTGCAAAAGCCAAGCCAATATCAAAAACTTTTCACCCCACCTTTTTGTCGACGTTCAATGAAAGTTATTGGTCTTCTTTGCATGGTTTTGTTGTTTTATTTCATTATTTTTTATTTTTATTTTTGGCTTTTTTTATGCACATCTTTTTCGGGGCAAGTTTAAAATTATTATGTTTACTTTGTACTTTTAGCATCATTTATTAAAATCTTCGTTGTTGTTATCGACAGACAGTTGCCAGAGAATGTCAGAACAGGCAGATATTTGGCTGTTGCCTTTATAGCTGCTTCTATGCTGACAGCATATTGTGTTTATAACTTTTTGATGTGCTATTGCTGTTGTTGTTGTTGTTGTTGTTGTTGCTGTTTTGATGGCTCTCTCAAGTGTGGCCTTTTCAATATAACGTTGTTTGTTTCACCCGCACCATTCTCTACCATCACCATTCTATGCAAAAATGTATGTTCAATATTTTGAAAATTCGATATGCTACCATTTGTTGGTGCTTTAATGATGCTAACTTGCATCAAAGTGTTGCAAAGAATTTGGAAATTTTGAAAACAGAAGCGTTTTAAGAACGCTGACAGCTTGAAGAGTAGTGCTTTGATGATTTAAAGAATGCATTCTTTGCTGCCCAATATATAGCTTTGACCTTTAAAAGTTAATGAACTTAACTTGAAACGCATGGTAGATGTTTCTTTAATAACTGTTAAAACAATATTTCGAAAACCAGTCTTCTTGTCTATTCAATTTTTTTTTTTTTTTTGCTTTTTAAGTTCTTTTATAGTTCTTTTTTTATAAAAACCTCTTCTTTCAGAGTATAAATAGTTTAAAAAAGTGCTTTAATTTTAAAACTTACCACATACAATAGCTTCTCAAAACTAATGACTCTGGTCTACCAACAACTATTAGATGCAATGGCAACAACAATGGGCCCATTCCAGGAAATGTGGTTAATTTGCTTTAATGTCTGTGCAAATGCAGGAGCAAAGCTCGAAGGCGCTCACACAAACATTTATAGACAAAACGTTGTGGTTTGAATAAAGTTCTAAAAAAACAAGAACAACAACAACAATAACAACAGCAGAACAAGTTCACTGCTAAAGCGCCAAAAATTCAAGATGTTAACCGAAATACGGAAATCCCACGTAATGACCGTAATAATCGCAGTTAATTAGTCGACGACTATACAACAGCAGCAACAACAACAACATCAGCAACAACACCAACTCGACAACAACAACAACATTACAGCAAAATGAAAAACATTTTAGACTGTAACAGCTTTTATGACTATAAAACAAAACTTGTATCTTTCAAGCTCGCTCGTATTTACCCCTCCGCCGCAGTCATTCAACCCCTTCACCAAATAGATAGATAGTAAAACGTTGATTGCTGCCATTAGTTCTTGTTGTTGTTGTTGTTGCCGATTTTGGTTTTATAATATCTATAGAAATTGTTCTTGTCTATCTATACTACTAACGACGCGACGTACTCGTACATAGAACATTTTGCTAACCATTTATTTTAAAAACCATTTCCGGCGGCAGCGGTACGACTTCTCTCGAAGCGAAATTCTTATCTTTAGCGTAGAATGAAAACTCATTGCCACGTTGCAGTTGCCTTCCTCAGCTCGTTCAGGGTTGCCATCATCGAGTCATAAAACATTGACTCACATAAACAAATTCGTTTATTTAAATATTTTCGTCATCATTGAAGCGGAAACGGAAGTTGCGCACCAAGTTTAAGCAAAAATTGCAGCCAGTTATATGGATATGCTGAGAATGTTTGTGTGGGTAGGGTTTGAGTGGACAACATCAGTTTTAATGCCTTGTGTTAAGTGCAAAATATTGTAAAGTAACAGGACTACTTCTTTTTTTTTCAATGAAAATCTCAAACTCAACTTGTAAAAATTTATGTTCATTATTTACAACTTGTTGGGAATGTAAGTAACTTCTTTAGAATACTTTAAAATCGTATTTGTGAAGGCCACATTAAATTTTAAAAATTTCTACTGAACTGTTTTACGTTGAATTCAAGGAATCAATAACCGACTTTTCCTTATAGAATAACGTCACTGATTTGTATGAATTTTATTAGAAGTGCTTTAGATTATAAGTAATTATTTAAGACTGTCAAATATTGATGTTTCGAAATCAAAAACAGAGATGAAAAGGGTATTGAGCAAAAATGCATTTAATTTTAATAAATAACGGTTATTTATGGGCTTTTTAGCGATTTTTTTCTTTCAGTTGGCAGTTGTTGAGTACGCTGAATGTAGCCAATGTGTTCCATGCATTATTTGTGCAGCTGTAACACACTATGTCATATTCAATATGAGCTTTACAAGCTCACCCAAACAAGTATAGTGATAATGTTTATGTGTACAAAGCTTTTAAAATGACTACAGTGTCACCAAGGCAGCATAGCATCAAATAAAAAAGTTTAAAATAGTGCAGGGATGGTAAGAGATCATGATTGTGTGTCAAAGATTAGCGCCGACTTCAAAGCTTTATGTTCTTTTTTTGTAATAAAATAGCTTTTTGTAATAAAAAAAGCTTTTTATGTAATAAAATAAAATAGAAAAAAATGAATATTATAAGATTTCCAATATTATAATACATATAAATAACTTTTAAAATTTGACCAAGAAATTAATGGGAAAAGTTATTTAAAATTATTTCTTACTTTGTTGTGATATTGAAGTCGGGGGTTTTTTTTTATGTTAGAAAGTTTTTATTTCTTCCTTTTTAGAGAATATGAAAAATTTTATGTAATAGTATTCTTGAGTAAAATTTCAAACATGACACTTTGTTCTTAAAAAATTTGTTTTATTAATTCTTGAAAGTTTGTTGGGTATTTTCCATTTCTGTCTCTTTAACCTTTCTCTAAACCTGCCCACTTTATTTACCGTACTTTATAATGATTCTACCTAGCCTTGTACCAAATTTCAGTTCCCAAGTATCAAAATTAACCGATATATAGTACTTTCCTTAAAGTGCCACTCTCCCGCCCACTTTTGTAATGGTTCCCACCTACCTGCATACTAAAAATTAGTACCCTAGTGTCAATATTAACTGAGATATGGTATTTTTATAATATTTCCACACCCCTTTTTTGAATAACGCTTTCTTTTTTGACCGTAATTTGTAGTAACTGTGCCTACCCATGTACTACACAGAAAATAAAAGAATTGATTTATTACCTAAACTAGTTTAGCTAATGTGAAAGTTTCTATTTCACCTAATCTTTTCAACAACTTTTCTACTTACACAGTTAATTTAACAATCATGCATTAGGTAATTCCCCTAATTAAAATTAGTTAATTCAACTAAAATTTTGCTTATTACATCATCTAATTCTTCTAGTTATTTTACCTAATGCAAGTTGTCGATTTGTTCGTACACTAGGGAAATAACGCATATTAGCATTATCCACGCCTCAGTATAAATTTTATATAAATATTTACGTGGATAAATCAAATGCTTTCCTTACAACTTGTTTTTTTCCCGTATTTGAATTTTATAGGAGCACAGCGCTCTCCTATAAAAAACATAAATAAAAACAAAGTGAGAAAATTTTACAAAAAGTAAAGTCTCATGCGAGAATTGAACTCGGACCGCTGGCGTTATAGTCAAACGCTTTACAGCTGTGCTGTTACGCCGTTTGATAACTTGTGAACAAAATGTATATAAAAATATGAGGTCCACAACTCTTAAATTATTTTTCCACTGGGCATCTACAGCAATTTGATTAATTGGTATGTAGCGTAAATTCCTGTATTGGAAATTTAGCTCAATAGATAAGGCGTTGGTTGTTGAAATCTTGAGATCACAGGTTCGAATCTCAGCGGTGGCAAAGAAATTTTTTCAGTCATTTATACAATGTATATATCTCTCTCATTCTATCTACTATAAAAGAAATCTTTCTTCTCTATGATGTGACGAAATGAAGTAAAGTCACATAAGGAAAGTTTCACTTCAAAATAGAAATTGCAAAACAAAAAACATATTTTTTGCATATTTTTTGCACGGCATTCCCACTCTTAAGTGGGAATGTTATCTAAATAATTAGATGATTTTTCTACACTTAGTAGGTGGCTTGCCTAATCTGAAGTGGTCATAGTTTAAAAAAAATTAGCTTATTCTTCTAATAAATTATGTGTCTTATCTATTTTATGGTTGAAGGTACACCTAAATATTTATGTTTTTTTAGCTACTCTCGCAGTTAAACTACCCAATATAATTGCATATAATTAACATTTAGAAATTGGTAGCGCACCTAATCAAATTCGTTGACTGAAAATCACCGGATTACTTTAGCTGAATTCACTACATTTTTAGGTATAAGTTCTACTCTTTTTTTTCTGTGTAAATTCCACTGTAACGTCCACTTTCTTTACAGTAATTTTTAAAAATTGTGTCTATCCCTGTACTAAATTTCAGTACACTAGTACTAGTCAATACTATTCGAGACACAGTGTTTTTCTCATATGACCACACCGCGTTGTCAAATAACGCCCATTTTATTGACTGTAATTTTTAATTACTATGCCTACCCATGTACTAAATTTCAGCACCCTAGTGTCAATATTATTCCAGATAGTCTTTTTCTAATATGACCACACCCCTTGTTCAAATATGGCCAACTATGTTGACCCCAATTTGTAATAATTCTGCCTATCCCAGTATTTTTACTGTAAATTTCAGTACCCTAGTGTCAATATTAACTGAAATACAGTGTTTTTCTAATATTGACACGCCCCTTTGTCGAATATCGCCCACTTTTTTAAAAAAGAACCTCCGTGCTCATGATATATATCTGTTGACAAAAAATTATGGAAATCGATGCACATACGTAAAATAAAAGAAAAAAACAAAAACGGTCAAACCAACGAACTTGAGAACCTCCTCCTTTTTGAAGTCGGTTAAAAAAGCGTGTGATTTAAAAAGAAACCAGCCTGTGGCCCCCCTATATAAAAAAATCGGAAGGTAAAGTATACAATTCATCAGGATCCGTATAAAAATAGTGCCAAAATTAAATATGATGGTTACAACCATTTTTGCTTAGCATAGTCATTGTCTAGCATGCCAAGTTTTGTTTTTTTTTAAATTGAAAACTGAACATTTTTATTGGGGCTTTATGAGCTTTAAGCCACAAGAAAAAAAAAAAAACTTTAAGATCAAGACCCCTGCATTTGCATGTGACAAATTTATTTCTAATTTATGTAACTACTGAATTAAAATATTTTGTTTTCCAAATCAACACAATATATTTTCGATGATTTTTTACACGTATATATTTTTTTAACGCTAATGGCTTTCCAGTTTCCTATTGAAAAGTTCGAGTTTTTTAGCTTATACGTAGTCACAATGTTTTGGTGCAAAGGTTTATTCAAATTAACTGATTAATATGCAGGCTGCTACTTATATTTCGGGATCTGGTAACGCTAATGTCACTCCTCAAAACTGACCTTTCCATTGGAAATTTTGACATTTTTTAGATTGTAGGTATTCATTATGCTTTGGTGTACGTACAGTTATTGTGTTGCTTACAGTGCTTTAAAAATTGTATTTTAACAAAAATGGAATTAACACGTGAAATAATCGTGATATTATTTTTTACAACTTTCGACTTGAATTATCTCAACAAGAATGAGGCACCATCAAAAACCTCTGTTTATCGGGAGTACATAATATTCAGGTGGGCCGTACTTCGCTCACTGACGAATTTCGTGAAGTGCGTTAAATATCTGCTGTTGTGCCACAAAACATTGATGCTATTCGTAAACTGATAATGCTGGATAGGCATATGATATAGTGTGAAATTGAGACATCCCTGAGCATTACTTTCGCCAACATCGTGACTGGCGACAAATTATAGATCTGTAGGTATAAGCCTGAAAGTCAATTTTCTTCTTATATTTTACCATTTGTCACTTTATTAAGGAAGTGACAAAATCCAAAGTTATATATATTTGGTTCATTCGCATTATAACTGATATTTTAGCATATATTTTATCTTTCTAAAATGAATATTTAGAGTTGCATGTATACCCCAAAGAGTTCACAAAAGCGCTACATATGCTTAAAAAAAGTTGTGATAACGAACCCATACAAATTGCGCAGTAAGACGTAATTCTAAATAAAAAAAAAAATTAAAGACTTCGTCGGGACGCGGATGGAACTGAAAATTTGTTACATGCAATTATAACACGCTATATATGGGTGCTGTGGCGTCCGTGGCGTAGTTGGTTAAAGTGCGTGGCCGCTATGTCAACGAACCTGGAGACCCAGGTTAGAACCCCAGCAGCGACAGAAAATTATTTGAATTAAAATGATTTTTCTGTACGGCCGCCACGTCTCTGCAGACAATGGCAAACCTCAGAGAGTAATCAAAATGCCATGTAAAGCTTCTTGAGAATAAGAACATTTCGTTTATCGCCGTTCGGAGTCGGCGTTAAGCCTGTAGGTCCATTTCTCGGTCAATTGTGTACAAACTTAATAATACGCACAACACAATTGATCCTAAGAAGCTAGGTCAAAGTCCTTTCAAGGGCTGAAATGGCCAGTTATTTATTTTTTTTTATTTTATATATGGGTGCTAAGGTAAAAATCATTATTCACCAATAAAGGCTGGTTCTGAGTCCTTACAACAAATATAAACTAAATATTGAGCCTCATGAGACCGCGGAGAGAGCCGCTACAAAGTTGAAAATGCCCAATCATGTAACGGAGTTACATGGAATTATTACTCGTCGAGTAATAAGGTCGCGGAGAAGCAATTATTATTGAATAAAATGCAATATTGTTGTTTGAAATTATTAATGACTGATTGCAGCATGAAAAATTTTATTTTGCGACAACAAAAAATGATTCTTTGACCTCATAAAAGAAATTAACACAACGTTGGCAACCGCTGAATGCAGTATAAATGCAACAACAATTAAAAACGTTGCATGAAATTATAACACTATGACTATAGGCGCTACGGTAAATTTTATGGTACGACAGTAAAGCTGACGTTACCAGCCACATGATTAAAAGCAAATAATTGCGTAATGAGGCCTTTTAGAGAACCGCTTAAAGTAACCTAAGTGCACTATCGTTGCATGGATATATTGTATGACGCTAAGGTCAATACAAATGTTCCACAGAAAAGCAAAAAAAAAAAAAACATAAAATAAAAATAAAATTATAATTAGGACAACTATTAGGACAAGAATTCCTATGTGGATAAGGACAAAAATTAGAAAAAGGGTGAGGGTAAGGATTATGACAAAGATTTAGACCAAGAATAATAACGAAGTAGGATAAAGATTTGGACATAGCTTAGAGCATGGAATAGGACAAGGATAGGGACAAGAATTGAGAAAAGGACTAGAACAAGGATTAGTACAAAGACTTAGACACACTTAAAGGCATATTTAGGTCAAGATTGAAAAAAGGATGAGGACAAGGATTGTCGTAAAAGGAATAGAACAAGGATTTGGACACGCTGAGGACAAGATTAAGGACAAAGAATGGGAAAATATGTGGGACAAGGATAAGGAAAGGTATTCGAATAAGGAAAGGGTCACAAATTTGGAGTTGAGTTAAAATAACAATTTGAGAAAGGATAATGACAATTATTAAAAAATAAAAAAAAAATGTTAACAATTATTAGAAGAAATTTAAACAAGAACAACGTTAAGAATGAGGACAAGTTTGGGCACAAAGGACACGTTGTCACGTCAAAACCTACGGGTGTGGCCACGACACATTTACTTCTTTTTTTACCCTGTTGACTTCAAGCCTACAACATTTGTTTGCTCGAAACAACTTTGCTTTCTTAACCCAGTTTCCATGACTTTTATATCAACTTAATACTAATTTTTACTCTATGTCACACTAAAACAAACACTTAAATTGAAATAACTGCACATAACCATGACATTAATTCACTCCATCACACACTCACGCACACATATAAATCACTTAAGCTAAACTACTAAAGAAAATTCTAACTTCATAAAAAATGTAAGAAATACTTAGCAGAAATATATCTAGTTATTTTCATATGAATGCATGAATGTATGTGTGATTGTTTGTATGTATGAAAAGTACGCACACTTAATGCGCTATAATGCGTAACGCTACATAAAATACAATTGTATAGATAAAAAAAAAACAAAAAACAAATCCTAAGATTCACCCATCCATTCTTGTAAGAAATATGAAAGAAAAAAACAGAAAAGGGGTCTAAAAAAACTTCCACCACCGCCTGTTGCGAGGTTAAAAAAAACAAGAAGCATAAAAAATCTGCCCAAAATAATGCTCCATACAGCGGTATAAGAAGCTGCTTATAAATAAATTTGCTTCACTTAAGTGACCAAAATTGTTATCATGATATGTGTTGAGATTAAAAGGACTTTCTTGTATAGCTAAGAATTATATGTGTTTGTCAATGTTTGTGTGTGTATGTGTGTGTGCTGGAAATGATAGCTCTTGGACAAAGTGGCGGGTGAATCAAGTAACTGGTGGCTCAAACTGAGCGGGTCAATTCGCTTGAATTGCACTCGCTTCTGTTGTTGTTATCCTTGTTGAAACCACACAAAAATTTTTTTCTCATGCTGATTTAATCTGATTTCATACTTTTTGCTGTTTTCCGTACAAGGCTGAATTGTTTATTTTTTCCTTTTTATCCTTTTATTTTTGTTGTTGTTGTTGTTGTTCTTTTCAGTGTTGAGCAATAAATTTTTATGCGCATCCACTTTGTTGTTTTCTTGAGCGGAAGTCATTGAGCACCCATTGATATGGAACTTGGCCATAAAAAATATTATTGTTATCCTGATTGTATTTTAATACACTACACTGGGCAAGAAGAAGTTTATGTCTTGTTATATACACAAGCAGAAAACTTACATGAGGATTATCCTTGCAGTACTTTTTAACTGTTTGATTTAGAAATAATATTTGGTTTTGTTATAATTAATATAATAAAGAACGAAAATTGAATAATAGTAGAATACGACACGTTATTGGGGAAAAAGTTTAAATTTTTATCTTTAATATTGCGATTATTTCCCTACAAATGTAGATTTTCATACAGAGACGTATACTAGAAAGAGTTAGATTTGAGCAGTAATGGGCCTTTCATCTCTCTCCCAGTCTTCCGAAGTAACCATATATTAAGAATATTACAATACCGTGTTTTAATACCCTGCCCTATTTAGAAAGTTCAAAAAAGTTCAGTTCAACATTAGGTATAAGGTGCTTATTCCGAAGTCTCCAAGTTTTTTATAGACGCGTATACAATTCATTAAAATTATAAGTAAAATCCATGTAACAAAGAAACTAACGACACTTCTGTGTTTTTTTAGAGGTGTACAACTTAACTTTCAAATAAAATACAGAAAAATTCATGAAATGGCCAATATATTGGCTTTATAAGTTCGCAAATTTTATGGAAATTAGTGCTTGAATATAATTTCGATCATATGGTCACCGTGACTATGTCTTATGAAGACCATCAGTCTAATTTTGCACCACTTTTTATCCTATATTTCATATATCCTATATTTCTCGTCAATAACGCGAAGAATGTTGGTATCCAACTGTTCAGTCGTAGTTGATTTATCAGTATAGGTCAGTGACTCGTCGTACCCCCACAAAAAGTAGTCCAACGAAATCAAATCACATGACTTAAGAGGCCAAATGACAGGCCCATTTCTTGATATGGTTCGGTCACCAAAAGTTCGTCCCAATAAACGGATGGTTTCACGTTCTGTATTGCTTGTTGCCCCATCCGACTGGAACCATTTAGCACTTAGACGATTGGTATTGACGTGGAGAACCAAAAAGTCACTAATCATTTCCCTGTAGCGCTCACTATTGATAGTAACGTTGGCTCTATCTTTAGTTTTCAAAAAATATAGACCAATTATACTTTCGGCAAGCAAACCACACCAGGCAGTAACTTTTTCTGGATGTTAGAGAGTCTGGAGAGTTTTTTCAGGATTGTTCTCACTCCAAATTAAACCGTTTAGCCAGAAATTTACCTTTTCTCTGAAAATGATTTGATGGAAATAATACGGTTCGACTTCCAATTGATTTTCATCCCATTCACCGAACGTACCTCGCAAAGGATGATCTTCAATTCCTGCACCAGTTTGATTTTATACGGGTGAAGCCAAAGTCTCTCCTCATAATATTCTACGTAATGGGCGGGTAAAGGCAGACTTGTTGAGAACGGCGTCGAATCGATACATTTGAATTAACAGTCACACTCACCTCTACAGCGGCGATGGTTTCTTTGGTACGCACAGTATCAGCTCGTATTGGATGAATATTGTCCATAAGAGTTAACGTAGACATCTTATATATTAATACGCAAACATCGAATGTTGTCGTACACTTTTTCAATATTTATTTTAGAATAAGGACAATGAAACGAACATCATTCGAAAGGTACTGCACCATAGATGTGCCGAATGATGTTAGATTTGAAATTCATGACCTTTGACCCGAAATATTAACGTTGAAAGTTTATATCAATTTTAGTTAGGGATCTCAAAACTGGGAAGAGGTAAAATGAAGAATGTGATATCAGATGAAAGGCCGGCTGCACAATATGATTGCATATTAGATTGGTGACCTTTGACCTCAAATATGAGCGGAAAAAGAGCATTTATTAAATAAAAGCTAAACTATAAGAGATGGAAAAACATGATATAAGAGAGAAATTTAGACATTCATAAGATGTGCATAATATACTTTGATATTTTTCACCATCGTTTACGGTTACCCTACAATAGGCACTTTTTCATGTAACAAGTGTCAATATATATTGTGATGGTAGAATTGCTTACAAATAGTAAATTTTGAAAAATTTCCGTTATTTTGACATCAAAATTATTGTGATATCTCGAAAACTATAGATGTTTTCAGTACAACGTTTTTTGGATGGAAATTCGTTGATTGAGAAAAATAACGGTATGCGAAAACTTTTTTGCTAATATTTTCCACGAATAGTATGTTATTAAATTTCCCGTTATTATGACAACAAAAGTATTGCAATATTTCGAAACCTGTAGATTTTTTCCATGCAATGCATTTCTTAAAGCAATGTCATTGCCTCAGAATGAGAAAAAAACAATTGATATTTCAAATTTTGATTTTGCATGCAAATATCTCAGCCATTTTTCAATCAATTTTCCCTAAATTTTCTTTGTCTGAAAGTTTAATTAAATAACTTTTGAGAAATAAGAGAAGATTTACCGTTATCTCACTAATTCAATTTCTTATGTTGTTTTCAAAAAAACTCTAAAATATTCAATTTTTGCTTAAAAATTAGACCAGACATTCTTTTTTGTAATTTTATTTTTGTTTTTCTATTTCCTTCTCTTGCACTCTTTCATATACCATATCATTTATTTGCAAAAATTGCTTCATTTTGAAACATCATTTAATTAAGTGCTTCTATCATCGAAAATCATGGGCCCTATAATTTTTTTGATGAAAATTACATTTTTCAAAATGTTGTTTTTGTATTTTTTACAAAGTTCTACAGCTTAAAAAATAATTTCTGTGAAAAAATTTTTCAAATATTTCAAATCCCTCCAAAGCTATATACACAAATCTACATTTTAAGCCATTTCCTTACCTACTTTATATATTATATATATTATTATTATATCTATATATAAATAGGCGTAGGTAGAACAATGAAGAACCATTTTCTCCCGTGTCAACTGAATTTGACCATTTTTTTCAAATCAATAAGAGTAGGGAGACGGAGTGCACCGGATATCTATAGTGGACGTGGCACATCCCATAAAACCCAAATTTGGCATATCGAATAGCCTTAGGTATATCGAACAGGTCACACAGCCTTGAAAATCGGCATTGGGCCTCAAATCATACGTACGTAGGGGCGTGGCACTTTTCAGCAGCCCAAATTTTCGGTAAAACTTCGAATTTTAAGTCAAAAAACAATGAAACGAGGTAGGAAATTCCTATTTAGTCGTATTCTTCGACTGAAAAATTTGAGCGAGCTTAAGACAAAGAGGCGTGGCACCACCCATACAATTCAGAGTATATCAGAGTATTCAGAGAAAGCAATGAAACTGAATATGCAGTTCCCACTTGCTGATATCCTTCTACTTAAAAGTAGAATATGGGAAGTAGGCTACTGGGACGGGCATTGGACAAAGGGGTGTGGCACTGCATTGGCAAATTTTTGATATTGAATAGCTTGAAAGTAAAAGTCACAGAACATGGAAACTCAGAGTGAAGTATTTTGTGAACTCCTGCTGGTGGTGCGGTATGAGTTCAGTTACGTTTGCACATGAGTGAAGAAAGAAAAAAATGTTTTCAATAAAAATAAAAAAAAAATATTCATTTTTAAATGGTCGAATTTCGACCAAAGGCAATACTAGTAATATAAAATATGTAAGAAAACAACAAAATTTTGATGAAACTCGATTTTATTATTCAACATAGTTGCCTTCGAGAGCGATACAACGAATATAGCGATTTTCCAACTTTTCTATACCACTCTTATAGTACGATTTCTCTCTCTTGTCAATATAGGCCTCAGTTTCAGCGATTACTTCATCATTGGATTTGAATTTCCGTTCCAGCAAGCATTCTCTTGAGATCTGAAATAGGAAGAAGTCACTGGCGGCTAAATCTGGAAAATACGGTGGGTGGGTAAGCAATTCGAAGACCAATTTATTCAATTTTGCCAACGTTTTCATCGATTTGTGACACGGTGCATTGTCTTGGTGAAACAACATTTTTTTTCTTTTGCAAATGTGGCCGTTTCTTTATGATTTCAGGCTTCAGTCTATCCAAAAGTGCACAGTAATAGACGCTGCTGATGGTGGTTACTTTATTATTAGGAATATTATTCCTTTCGCATCCGAAAATACAGACGCCATCACCTTACAGGCCGACTGTTGGGTCTTTGCTTGCTTTGGATGCGGTTCGTCGACTGCTGTCCACTCAGCTGAATGTCTTTTGGATTCTGGTGTGTAAAAATGAAGCTATGTTTCATCCGTTGCCACATATTGACGATAGGATTCGATTTTATTGCGGCTTAACAGCGCCAAACACTCCTCTGAAGCATCAATTTGTTGTTGTTTTTGGTCGACTGTGAGCTCGCGCGGCACCTATTTTGCACAGAGCTTTCTCATACCCAAATGTTCATGTAAGATGGTAAAAACACTACCATCTGCTGTCTTTACAATGTCAGCTAGTTCGTGCACCTTCAATTTGTGATCGTTTATAACCAATTTGTGGATTTTTTTGATGTTTTCTGGAATAACAGCCTCATTTGGGCGTTCACTGCGCTCTGCATCATCTGGATCGTGCTGGTACGACCACGTTTGAATTCAGAAATCCACTTTTCTGCCATTTGTCTCGATGGAGCAGAGTCCGTATAATGCTTATCAAGCCATTGATTGGTTTCCACTAAATTTTTTTTTCCATCAAAAAGCAATGCTTTATCAAAACTCGAAATTCTCATTTTTCTATTTTTTTTTTCAATTTCAAAATTTGCACACAAAATGCTATAACTCACGAAGTAATAGTCAGATTGTTGTCAAATTTATATGCGTATCGTTTGAAGGTTAGTACTAAATAAAAATCATATGGAAAAAATCTAGTAACGCCACCTATCCTATGGACTTTTTGAACGGACCTTTATAATAATTTGTATCTGATGCAAGTGTGATGCCTTTAACTCAGTCAATAGAAGTTATTAGACAGTTATTAGCTTTTCTACCACCAACTAGAACTTTTGATTCATAAAAATTTATGGTTTTTTTTTAATTTTAGTTGTTAATGTTGTTGCTCATTAAAGTTAAAAATGAGCGAAAATATAAGAAAGCTTAAAACGCAGGACCATGGCCTGGCCGGGATTCGAACTCGGGAACCCTGGGGTGACAGACAAGAGCGATACTACTCGACTACCGAGGCCGCCCAATGTCCACACTCTCTCGTTTGTAACTCAATACCATCAAAATCGAAAGTAGCTCAAATTGAACTTCGTCCATGCCTATTTAAAGCATCTAACTTATTTTTTAAGGCTATTTTTATGCATCCCTTCATTGTAAGTGTACATTCTTTGGGTGATTTTTATTTTTTTTTTAGATATCTTACATTTTTGTCATTCTTAAGCCGCTTAAGGACATAAGGAAATTTTACATACTTCATCATGGGAATTGAATTTAAAGTGCGTTTGTGTGTTACTTGGTTTTTGTTTTATTTTTTACAAAAATCCGAGCAAAACTGGCCTGCTTGTGCCACTATAACAATAGAATGGAAATTTATAGAAACATTCTCTGATCTCATATTTTATCTAAATTAAAAATATTATTACTTTAATAAAACTAATTTTCTTATGATTTGTTGTAACCACTAAAAAATTAAAGCCACTGCACATATTCAATTCCACCTTACTTTTGAGTGGGGAAAGCTTGAAGTTCAATTTCAGTATTTCTTGAATTTTTTTGTCAATATTTTCTTAGACAAAAAAAAAACCTATAACTCCCATTAATTCACTTTTTAAGCTCCACCAAAGCTTCATTCCACAAACAAATACGCTTTTAGCTACCTGCATTTTCACGATTTTTGTTGCCAAAATTTTAATATGTCTGAGCACGCAATGTAATTTAACTTTAATTAGCTAGTTATAAGCATGCATGCGAAACTTATTATAGTTGTGCTAGTATCCTTTCATCAACGCAATACAACACACACACGCTTCTACTACCCTCTTTATCGCCCTCACAACAACGCTTTATAATTAAGAGTAAATAAACGATTTATGCGAGTTGGTACGAGTAACTCGCGTATCTTCCGTATTGCAACGTGTAAGCGCAAAATTTTCTACAATTTATCTAAGACGACGACGACAACTACGACTACAACGACAAAGACTATGATGATGGTTCCTAGTGCTACTAAATCATCTGCTGCTTAAGAAAATAACAACAACTATTCACTACAACAAAATAAAATAATATGATATAAAAGTATTTATGATGTTTTAGCATAAGACACGATTTTGCATTTTTAGTGCATTTGCTTGTTTCTGTTGATGTTGGTTTTGACGTTACCTGAACATTGTGTTCGTTGTCGTCGGTCGGCAGTGAATCCTATCGTCAATGAAATTGTATGCATTTTAAGTTTTTGTCTGCATGGAAAAAGCGCACAAGATAACAACTGGAAGGTGGAGTTTTTTAAGTGACAGTTATATATCCTGAAAAGGACGAAAGGAAGAAGTGGAATTTATTAATGCAAAAACATGCATGTAATTAATTAAAACTGTCAGCCCTACAACATATTTGATCAAATAAAGAGACAAAATCATAATTCAACCAATTTCAGTTGTATCTCAACCATAGAAAATGTACAAAAAAGTGACACAATATCCGCTTGTCATAAGTATTGCTCGATAGGTGGCCACTAAGTCAGGTTGCCTTATATAGGGAAAGAATAAATATTTATAAATATAAAAAGTCACCTTCTAGAATGATGCCTACCTCAAAAATATTTCAACACCATCAAAAAATTTTTTGGGGTGTCCCAAAAAACAGCCAAAATGATCTTTTATTTATAACCTTCACATTTCTGGTCCGATCATAAAGTGCAGTATATCGTTGGAAAGGCCTTAAGGAGTACCTCCTTGCGTACTTATATATCATTATAATTCATGATATATATCATTATCTTACTTATATCATTACTTATATATCGTACTTATATATCATCTCAGATGTCATCTTTTTAGTGGATATTTCAATATTTATTTTTTTTTGCACTAGTGACGCCAAAACTTCGATTTAAAATTTCTATCAAATCAAAGTTCAATACAAATCAATGTGTTTTGTGAAGGAGTTAATTGATATTATTCACTAGAAAAAAGTAACGGAGGTTTACATTTTCAGTACGAATTGCCAAAGAGAACTTCCAAACATTCCAACAAGACAATGCGACTGCATACACGGTGAGAGTAGTAAAGGACTTCTCATAGAAATAATTTTTATATATAGTATTTATTCGGTATATAGAAGGCCAAAAACTAATATATGAAAGTCCAAACATGTAAGTCCAAGAGCTATAGTTCGAACCATGCTATAATTTGTCGATCCACACCATCTTAAACATGTTTTCATATAATCATGTTGTGAATTATAACCAAGCCAATATAAATTTAACTGAGAAAAATTTGCCGGATTTAAGTAAACTAAAATAATTTTCTGTGATTGCTAAATATAAATATACATAAGACTTGAATCTAGAAATAGTATTCTTGATTTCTAAGCAAATATTTCTGAAATTAAACATTCGTTTTTTTTTCTTAATATCATGTGTTTTAAATTTGCTCAATTCTAGAAAAATAATGCTTGAATTGAGAAATTTACTCTTACGTGTAAACTGATAGCCTATTTCCTTGATAGAATAGAATGTATAGAATGCTTGATTTTTTGTTTCTCTCTCCGTGTGGCCCCAAAGAAAAAAGTCCAATGTGTTAACTCGCACGACATTGACGACCAATCAAAGTCCCCATTACGAGAAATCACACGTCTAGGAAATTGTTCACGCAATAGAGCCATTGTTTTACCAGCTGTATGGCTTGTGGCGCCGTCCTGCTGCAAAATAAACGTCATCCACGTCCATAACATCAATTGCAGGTCAAAAACAGTCAGCCAACATCGTACGGTAACGCAATCCATTCACTGAAACGGGCGCACCAGCATCATTTTCGAAAAAATTGGGCCCAATGACACCGCACTCCAAAAACCGCATCAAACTGTCACTCGTTGTGGATAGAGAAATTATTCGACTATTTCTCTTGGGTGTTCGTAGCCCCAAATGCAACAGTTTTGCTTATATGTTGACAGAAGAAAATAAGCCTCATCAGTCAGAATATCAGATGAGATTTTGTTTGAGAAAAAATGATCTTGTTCATGTATTTCCAGCACCCAATCAGTGAATAATGTACGGCTTTTTTCATGGATTAAAGGCTTCAATTCTTGTGTCAACTGAACATTATAAGCATGTAGGCCAAAATCTTTCTGCAAAATTCGGTGCAAAGTGGCTGTGGACAGGCCCAATTTCTGTGATCGTTTCGAAATAGACAAACCTTGGTTTTCAACCACAATTTCTGGTACAGCTGTGACATTTTCAGTTGACCTAGCCGAACGTGCACTTTGGGTATCTTTATATGTTGGGGGGGGTCACTAACTTGTCTGAAACGTGTGAATTTATCGATTAATTCCACTAGAGCTGTGCAAGAAGAAGGCCAAAAACAATTCGAACCTTACGAATCGTGTTCGAGATATGTTCAGCATATTTTGCATTGAATTTTAACTTTTTTAGTGCATTGTGCGAGTGTGTATCGATCCATATCTGAAAATCTCCAATTTTTTTTTCTTTTTTTTTTTCAATCGTCATCGAATGATAGTTGTATGTTGTCACCTGCAAAAATGGTGAGAAATTTAAAATGCACCTCCTCCTGAAAGACTCTATATTTATAAACAGATATGTTTAATAATTCGATGGCACATGAAGATTTGTTAACCGCATCATAAACCCCGTTTTGAATTTTTCATTTTACATATATCTTTTTGGATTTTAATTGACTAATGAAGTTTTTTTATATGAAAATAATAGAGCTAGTTGGAAAAGTATGGTTCAGAATCTTGAAAATAAATATTGATTGAATTCAGATTGGTGGTAATTTGGTGGTCCAATTGTGGTGGCCGTGGCGAAACTCGTTTACGTGTATACCGATATATCCCGGGTTCGAGTCTTACCTGACTCATGAAATTTTTCAATTGAAATTAATTTTTCTAATAATCCGCCACCTCTCTATGCAGACAATGGCAGTCCTCAGAGAGTAAATATTTTCACGTAAAGTTTCTTGTGAACTTGGACATTAGCCGTTCGGATGCATCGAGTTTTGACGTGACAACGTCATGTTTTATCGCGCAGGTTTCCAAACAAGTTGAAAAAGGCATTTTGTCAAAATGTTTTGGTGTTGCATGGAATTTTTACTCGATACTTAAGTGTCAGGGCAAAAATAATGGTACGACAGTAAAGGTTATTTTGCTTTATCACAAAAATAAAAAAAAAAATAATGACGTTTTCCGGATTCGGAGGGAGTTGCTTAAGCAACGCAACTGAAAAGTTGTTACATGAATTTATTACACGATATATAAAGGTTCTAAGATACAAATTATTATACGCCAATAAAAACTGGTCCTTATGACAGAAATAAACAAAAAATTCATGACATCATGAGGCTACGGAGAGAGCTACTAGCAGATTGAAAATGCAGCCACCATGCAAGGGCGTTGCATTGAATTATTACTCGATGAGTATATTCACTACGGTAAATATTATAAAAATAAAATTAAGGCATTGTATTGACCATACTACAAAAAATAAAAAGTTTGACGCCGCCAGGTCGCGAATGGAGAAGCTTATGTAACAAAAATGCAATATTGTTGCAAGGTATTATAACTCGCTTATTAGAGGAATTATAGTAAATTTAATTTTACGACAACTAAGATTGGGTCTTTAACCTCATAACTAAAATAAAAACAAACATTTTTGCATCATAGCAACATACATACATACTTAATACAGTAAAAATGCAACAACTATGTAAAAACGTTCCGTAGTATTGTAACTCCGTGACCGTTGGCGAAACGGTAAATTTTATGAAATGGCAATAAAGGTGAAAATTTCTGTTACATGATAAAAATAAAAAAAAAATCAATAAATGTGATAAATATAACAAAGCAAAAGGAAAATAAAAACCAAAACTAAAACATGGCATATATAAGAACCAGGATACAAATCCAAACAAGGATTAACACATGGATTAGAAGAAGGATGAGGACCAGGATTTGTATAACGATTAAAACCAGGAGAAATATAAGGATTAGAACAAGGGTTTGGACAAGGATTATGACAAAGATTACATAAAGGGCGAGAACAAGGATTTGGTCGAGGATTAGAAAAAGGCTTCTGGCAAGGATTCAGACAAGGATTTATTTGGACCAATATTTGGAATTAGGAAAATATTTGGACAAAGATTGTGACATAAGTGGAACAAGTACTACGAAATGGATTCGGACAATAACTAGGATAAGGATTTGGACATGGATTAAAAGAAGAATTAAAGCAAAGATGATTACAAGGAGTTCGACAGTTATAAGGTAAAACAAACGAATTAATAAAAGCATGACAAACCTAAAGATAAGGGAAAGGATACAAATAAAACTAATGACGAGGATAAAAATACGTTGTCTTGTCAAAATCTACGTGTGTGTCCATCACACAGCCAACTGCATCATGTTTTTTCATTAAAAATAGCTTTATTGTTCCTCAAAATATTCTCCTTCACGATTAATACATTTTTGGATGCGTTCGAACCAGTTGTCGTGACGTTTATAAACATCTTTTGACGCACCGCGATTGTATTTCTCGAACGTTTCTTTGCACTAATCGACTCGAGCCTTTTTTGACCGATTGCCAAATTATGTGGAATCCAACGTGAACAAATCTTCTTACTAACTATGTGTTAAAGTGAAGTTGTATTATGCTAGTGGAAGTAATACCCAGGAATGGCGCAATTTTATGGCATGTCACATGATGATCAAGCATTTTCAATTCACATACAGTATCAATGTTTTTTGTGACAAAACAGAATTTACGCCCTTTGGGATATTCATCAGTGAGCGACACCTCTTCACTTAAATTAAATTCTGTTTTTTTTTAAATTCTGTGTAAAACCGATAAACGAGGTTTTTTTGATTGGTATTCATCGCCAAAAGTCGCATTGAGTTCATCGATGCACTCTTCTTGAGATAATTCACGTCGAAAGTTGTACAAAATAATCGCACGAAAATGTTCACGTGTTAATTCCATTTATCGGTTGAAATACAATTTTAAAAGTACTGTAAGCAACACAATAACCGCACGTACACCAAAGTGTTATGAATAAGTACAAGCTAAAAAATTGAAAACTATCCAATGGAAACGTTACACGCAAAGAAAAAAAAACGTTTATCGCCAGTTTGCTGCAAACGAACTTCGTTTGTCGTGCTTGAAATCGTTTATTGCAAACGTTTCAACAGTTGTCATAAACGTTGAACGAAAAATAAACAAAATTTTCAGTTGTGAGAAACGAGTCATTTAGTTGCAGGAAATGAATTTCGTTTGTCATAAACGCGAGTGATTTTTAAATTGCAGCAATTGAAGCGTTTTTCCCAACTGAAAATTTTGTTTATTTTTCCCTTCGTTGTATAAACATAACGCTTATAGTTTAGAGTTACTTTTTGGACAAATTGTTACTATATAAGGAAATTGGTAGTTTGCTTAATACGCGGACGAAGATAGCAACAGAGGTGGAATCCATAACAAGACGGACGGACATAATGAGAAAGATTATTAAAATAATAAATAATAATGACCGAAATAGCTTGCTTTATATATATATAAGATATATTTTTAAGTTGTGACAACTGAATATTCGTTTGCGGCAAATACAGCTCGCAAACGAAGTATATTTGGTGAATTTTTCAGTTGTGGTAAACGAAAAATTTATTTGCGTGTAGTTTTAAGGAGTGACATAAGCGTTGCCAGATTCCGACCTACGTATTAATTAGTTATTTTAAAACGATTACTCTCACGTAGTACGTTGACAAAGTTGACCTGACTCCCATCTTCCGGCCTCACACCATTCAGTTAATTTCTTCAGCTATAGGCTAGGAAATCCTCAGTGTATAATAACCCTGGCACAATTTTTAATTAAAAAAAATTATCTAGAAAATCGAATTTTTTACCGATGGCAAACAATACGATTTGAGTGGAATTTTGGATAAAATTTTAATTAACACAACCGTTAGCTATTGGTTCGTGCTTCTGTTAATGTTGTTGTCGCTTTTAAGTAATATTGCCGATAATGCCAAATAACGATTTGATAAATAATGCAGCGACAAAAACAACAAAAACAATAACAACAACAATCAAGATATGAAAAGCAGCACCCGTTCGCATTACGATGAGGGTTGAGATAGAGAAGCTTTCAAAACATTTAAACTTTAAAGACAAAGCCAGTAGAACACGATACAGCATATTTTAACCCTTTCCAATGTGTCAAGCAAAGAAGATTGCTTGATGGGTAGCCAAAATCTTGGTGGTACACGTAATCAATGTCAAATTCGCTTGCTTCCATTAAGTGCTTCCGAGTGTTCTATAGTAGGTAAAACGCGACATTTCTCGGGTGTGGGTATCACCGCATAAAGAAGAAAGATGATAATGATGATGATGATGTCGGTTTGGGGAGGAAGTGGGTATGGCGTGTGCCAGTTTATAAGATTTTATTCACGATTAAAAATTAAAAAAAAAAAACATAAACAAAACGATAAGCGACAAAAACATAAGGCAACCAAATCACGGCATTAGCAGAACCACACAAAAAGCAGCCAGCCCCGCATCTCCAGCCCAGCAAAGAAACCAGCATTTCCGGTGGCAGGCAGCAAGTGTGTGCTGAGTGCGGCAGCTTGAGCCTAAATTAACCCTTTCAATTTAAAGATTATTTACTATAGCTCAAGGTGATATTTTTTTTTATTTGTTATATTTTTGAGCTTGTTGTCAGATGCTGTGTGCTGAAAATGGGAAAGATGTGGGTTGAAAGAATGAAAAATTTTATTTTGTCGTCGTTTGGTTTTATATGAGCCTAATTTTCCAAGAAACGTAATTGCCACAAATCAGCCATCAGGAAACCAACCACCCACCCCTTTAACAGCAAGCATTTGTAGGGTTTGTCACACACACACGCACACTTGCCAACACTAGATAACGCATGTTTGCACATACATACTAACAATCCTTCATTTGACGTTGTCTAATAAATATTCCCGCATGTCGACCGTCAAAAATCTGCCATCATTGTGTCGTATATCATCCTACATATATGAACTTTCAATTACAACAACAACAAAAACAACAAAGACAGTATCATCATCATATGAAGAACATTTTTTGACGAGCTCTTCTTAACTTATGATAAGGGTTACGAAAATTCACCAAAATTCTTCATAGGAAATAAGCACAACGCTGAACCTACGCATTGTAAATTCATCTTTTTAATAAGTAAAAAAAAAATATTTCATAAAGTTCATAAACACATAGAAATTTATCATATGCATATATATACGCCACGACAACAACATTAACATACGGCTCCATTGAGATTTACACTTATGCACACAGAAACACACACAGAGATATAAGACCAAGGCCACGCCATAGCGACTCGTACTCAAACAACGACAGGCATAGCAAAAAAGCATCAAGTAGCAAAATTTAATTTAGTATTTTTAATTTTATGCCTTTCCATTTTTAATTATCTCTATGTTATGTATGAATGTGAGTGTGCGTGGTTGTGGGTGTGGGTTTGGGCCTGAGTTGTCAGAGGGTTAAGCAATGACTCAACTCAGGGAGGTATGAGTTTGATTTTTCCTTAATGAAATTTTTTTAATTAAATTTCAATTAAGTGCTTTTAGACGGAGCGATTTTTGAAAATGTTTGGCTCATTTTCATTAGGTTGATTTGAAAAATATGTTGTTGTTGTTAAAAGGATTTTATGATTTTATTTAGACAAAAAACATCCAAACGCTTGATTGATCTCTGAAATGGTAACATTGTAAACTTCGTTATATCCTATAATTCTGTGAAAAATGAAACAAGGAATGATTTTTACGGCAAAAAAGTTTCATTTCTCAATAAAGTCTCCGTTTAGCTCCATACACTTTGTTCAATGTTCCTCCAATTTTTTTATCCCATCCGAAAAATACGTTTTCGGTAGGCCCTCAAAATAGGCCTCTACTTCGATGATGAGCTCACCTCTCTTTCTTCCGGTGAGCCATTTCCTCAGGTTTGGAAACAGAAAATGATCGCTGTTGGCAAAATCTGGAGAATATGTTGGATGAGGAAACAATCCGTACTTCAATTCATGAAGACGTTTCTTTTTCAAAGCGTCGTTGAAACGGTCCAATTCGGCTGCATAGTATTCGCCATTGATTGCCCTTTTCGGTGGAAGGTAATCGATGTAGACTATACTGCGTTTATCCCAAAATACCGTCGCCATAACATTTTCCACCGATATCACCGTTTTCGCCTTCTTCGGAGCACGTTCGGTCGGCGAAGTTCACGGTTTCGACTGTTATTTTGTCTCTGGTGTGTAGTGATGGATCCATGTTACGTCCACGGTTACTAATCGATGGAAAAAATCCTTATCTTTGTTCAATATCGCCAAACACGCCTTTGAATCAGTCCCACGATCGCGTTTTTTTTTGAGAGTGGCAAATGCGGCACCCATCTTGCGGAAAATTTTTTCATATCCAAATGATTTCGCAAATGTTCGACACCCGTTCGTCTGAGATGCCTACGGCCTCAACAATCTCGCGCACTTTAACTCTGCGATCGACCAACACGCAATGTTCAAAGAACTAACACAACTTCAATATGCTAAGTATAAACCAGAGCATATTTAAGTTGTATTAGTTTGTTGTTAGCTCCTTCCTCCCTCCCTTTCCTCCATCCCTTTCTCAAATTTTCAATATAAATAATGAAAGGTCATATTCAAATATTAAGACTAAAAATTTCTGGGAGAGCACGCCCATAAAAATGTTAAGAAAAAATTATTAGTATGTTTATCACAAACAAAAAAACTACAAAGTTTTTCATAACAAAATGGTCTCCACACCATCTTAGGTGTACCATCAGTGAAACTAACTGATCCCTAAAATGGAAGTGTGGAAAAAGGGAGGAGAAAATAACACAGCTTCAATATGCTCTGATAGCGGTAAACCGCTGTGATCGAATTTCGAAGATGCACATGAATTAAGGCTATGCCTAAAAGTATGATACGATCTAGGTTAACCTTGACACAGGGTGCATCGAAGTAGATAAGAACTCAGTGACTAATTTAAGCGTTCTCTGCCAAAAATAAATTCAGGGTAACTTTCTCGGCATATTGGCAGTATAAGTAGAACCTAAGTAGCTTAAGTGGATCACAGTGAAAAGTCATGCAAAGACTACTGATGAGTTGGTGTAGCGGCCAACGAAACAGACTGTATAGTCAAGCTGTGTGATTTGCTCTATACACAGCCGTTGTTGTTGTTGTTGTTGGTTGTTGCGTTCTTTGTCTTCATGTTGTTTTGTTGTCCACATGCTTGGCCTAAAGTTCAAATTTGTTTTCAAAAATTCTTATAAGTAACAAAACTGCTCTAAATTCTCGAATAACTCCCTAAATTCTTGCAAAATATTGTGTTAAAGCATAAAATCACTTACTTTGTTTTGTAAACCTTTTTGAAAATAGAATTAAATCAAATATACAACATCAAAACATAGTATGTGTATGACAAGTTTTTTATAGAAACGAGTTTATTTTTAACAGATGGTTTATAATAGTTAAAGTATAAGGATAGAAATTAAAATATTTTTAAAATAAAAGCAAATAGCTAGGGTAGATACAAATAATAATAAACGAGTGGAATCAGTTTTTACTCTCGGGAAAAAGTGCACATATGCTTAACTGATTCATTTGAAGACATCTCATTCCAGAAAAATATTTTCCTAAGTGGCATGTGTGGCACAAGTTCTCTTTTAATTTTATTTAATTTAAAGATATTTAGTCCTAAGTTCATTTCATGAAACGCTGGTATTTAAGTATTGAAGTTCGTTTTTAAAGAGCAGCTTTTTTTTACTATCCAACGCGAATACTGTCCAAAAGAGGAATTTCGTCTTTCTCATTCTTTAATTTTCGGCGGCTTTTTGCACCATCAATAAACTTGTGGAAATCAAACGACGTTAAACATAACACCTCATTTTTTCTATCTTGTGAACGAACAACCATCTACTACATCGGCCATCTCCAAGCCATCTCCAATTCTACCGTGCACCGAATCTGCTTTCATGTATGAATGACCCTGTTCAAAGTATTTCATTGTAATTTTTTTTTTTCTGGTTAACAATTGACACGGGTGTAGAAAAAAGTGTCCAATTCTTATTTTGGACTGGACAGTTGTCAGCCCAAAATATGAAGTATCCCACTTTAGGATCTGCTCTCTTTATAATTTGAAAATAAGCTGACGCTACATCAGAAGCATTACGTCCTCTTATCTCTTCATGCCAAAGAACACAAATATTTTTGCCATTATGTAAAGAAGCAAATGTTTTGTTCATAACTACTAGTCGAACATCAAAGTAACTATTTTTATGGTCATTTTTGGGATTGTAAATATTTTTTGCATATCAGCGATAAAAACGTTTTAATCATACGCCTACCACGAGTTGCTGTCCGATTTGTATTCGAATGGAGCGTCAGTATATCGTACTTTATGAGTTTTATAATTTTCACATATTTCTCCTTATGACCATTGCTCTCGCTTCATGCGATTTCTGCTATCACGCGAGTACAAAAATAAAAATGTTTACTAACAGATCAATTCTGTCGCGGTAACATTAAACTTGTTACCGTAGAAATTCACCTTTTAGTAACTTGAACACTCTGTTGGTATTCTGCGACCAAGCGTTACCGGTGAATATTGTTACCATCTCTTTAGGTGGTAACAAGCAAAACAGAAGACATTTTTTAGCTTGCATTACGATAAATAGCTCGAATTTTGAGTAATTAATCTAATTTTAAAATCCTCAAATTGAAATCGGAGCAAATTAAAATAAAAAACGATGTTAAATTCACTGTTGCTGCTTCTTCAGCACTTTTCAATGATAAAAATTTATAGCAATTCACTGTGTAATATTTATTAATTTACATAAAATTAATATATAAATTAAATATAGATAACACCGCAGCTGCGCCGGCGTAGTGCGTGCATATTTCCTGCCAAGAAAAACAAATATTATATAAAAAGTTAACATAATGCAATTAATTCTATGTATTTACTTCTCACTTTCCATTGTTTATATTTCACCACACAAAAGAGCGAGCTTCATTTCTATAAGGTGAGTTTACGACATTTGACAGCGTTACCGAGTGCACAGAATACAGATTTATAAGACCGGTAACGAGTTTTGGTAACAATATTGCTGTTACCCGTAACGCACAGAATCGATCTGTTAATCAAAACAAAGTATATCCAGCACATACTATGTTCTGATATTGTTTTTATACAATACTTTTCTTAAAGATGTAAATACTTGCTCTCATGGTTGGGTGGTTGGGAGGGCATGGGTGGGACTCGATGTGCAAGCCCCTCCCCGTGGTGAATCCTGGGTAGGTTAATATGAACTAGCGAAGAGTTGCACAATGCAAAGTTGATTAACGAAAGCTATATAAACCAGTTTTTATAACATTATAAGAGGATATCAGATATTATAAAACGTTACAAATATCAGAAATTTACGAATATTTGGCGAACTTTAGGCCTAATGCGCAGACTGAAACCACCAACTAAAAATGTTTTAAAAAATCCTGTCTATATTTAAGGCCTTGTTCAACAATTTAGTGACTACCCGTTTGGGTTTTTTTTTTTCAAGTACATAAAAAAAATTTGTAAAAAAGTTAAAAATTTCAAAAATTTTCAAACTTAAAGTCAAATGTGCAGCAGACTCAAGATGACGTCGTCAAAATTAAATATTTTACAGAATTGTTTCTAGGTCTCATACACAGCCATTGAAGGGTACCCGTTTCCGAAAAAAAAGTTGTAAAAATAAAATTATTGTGCACATACTATGTTTAGGTAGTTCAATATCTCAAAAACTATACATCGCACAGTGGGTTGAAATCCCAAAAAATGGAGATTAATATACCTAGAAGTCAGAGAAAATTTTTGACTTTTGTTTAAGTTAGATTGGATACAAATGAAAAAAAAAATTCTGTCCGTCCGTCCGCCTGTCCGTCTGTCCGTCTTTCGACATGATTTAAGTCGTAATTTTGAAGCTATCGTCATGCAATTCGATATTTAAGCTTGTCTCTAAAATATAAAGATTACGTTTGAAAATGAGCCAAATCGGACGAAAACCACGCCTACCTCCCATATAAAGTGACTTTATTTTAGAAGTAAAATCTTTCAAAAACCTACAAAAATTAAAGAAATGCTTTGAAATTTTGCACGTAAGTTTTTCTCTTCAATATAAATCCTAACTATTAAATTCGGTAAAATCAAATAAAAACCAGGCCTACTTCCCATATTGTCGTGCTTGAAATCGTTATTTGCAAATGTTTCAACAGTTGTCATGATAACAGTTCAGTTGCGAGAAAAGCGTTATGTAGTTGCAGGAAATTAATTTCGTTTGTCATAAACGCGAGTGATTTTTAAATTGTAGCAATTGAAAACTTCGTTTTTCCCAACTGAAAATTTTGTTTATTTTTCCCTTCGTTGTATAAACATAACGCTTATAGTTTAGAGTTACATTTTGGTCAAATTGTTACTATATAAGGAAATTGGTAGTTTGCTTAATACGCGGACGGAGATAGCAACGGAGGTGCAATCCATAAGAAGACGGACGGACATAAAGAGAAGGATTATTAATATAATAAATAATAATGACCGAAATAGCTTGCGGTATATATATATAAGATATATTTTTAAATTGTTACAACTGAATATTCGTTTGCGGCAAATACAGCTCGCAAACGAAGTATAGTTGGTGAATTTTTCAGTTGTGGTAAACGAAAAATTTCTTTGCGTGTGAAGTTGACGCTTCTATTAAAAAAAGTTTATTTTAGTCAACAAAAAATTATAAAAATATACTCTTGTAAATTGGCTTTTTTCACTTTTTATCAATACGCGTTCAGTTAATAAAAATTGTTGAACTTTCAGAGAGTGTACACACAAAGAAATTTTTCGTTTATCGCAACTGAAAAATTCACCAACTACATTTCGTTTGCGAGTTGTATTTGCCGCAAACGAATATTCAATTTTCATCAACTTCAAAATATATCTTATATAATATAAGTATTAAGTAAGTATTTTGGTATTATTATTTATTATATTAATTATCTTTCTCCCTATGTCCGTCCGTTTTCTTATGGATTACACTCATCGCACCTCTGTTGCTTTCTCCGTCCGCGTGTTAAGCGAATAACCAATTTGCTTATATAGCAACGGTTTGTCCAAATAGTAACTCTGAACTATAAGCGTAGTTTTTATATAACGAACGGAAAAACAAACAAAGTTTTCGGTTGGGAAAAACAAATTTTTGAATTGCTGCAATTTCAAAATCACTCGTGTTTATGACAAACGAAATT
Organism: Pherbina coryleti; assembly: GCA_943735915.1. Lineage (NCBI taxonomy): Eukaryota > Metazoa > Arthropoda > Insecta > Diptera > Sciomyzidae > Pherbina > Pherbina coryleti. The sequence continues at coordinate 46,497,530 of OX030951.1, read as the reverse complement.
AATTTCCTGCAACTAAATGGCGCGTTTCTCGCAACTGACTGTTGTTATGACAACTGTTGAAACGTTTGAAAATAACGATTTCAAGCACGACAAAAGAAGTTAGTTTGCGGCAAAGTGGCGATAGACGTTTTTTTTCTTTGCGTGTAGCAAAAAAAGTAAACAAACTACAACAATAAAGTAAACATATAGTGATGAAGAATTTTATTCTCTGTAACCCGGTATAAAAATTTTTTCAATATACCAACTTCAATTTTTGAATAAATCCTCATTTTTGGTAGTGTTCAACCCATTGTGCATCGTAAGGACTAGAGAGTGACTGTTTTAGATAAAGCATAAATTTCAAATTGAAATTTCATCATAAAGTAAAAATCCATTTTCGGTATGAAGTCGATAAATGTTTGCTCATTTAAAGTTAATAAATGAATAAATTTGATCATAAGAAGTTCGATAAAAGTCCTTTCAAGGGCTGAAATGGCCAGTGTATTATTATTATTATTATGTCGATTAGCCAATCTTTGCTGTTTTTTAATAATATATTATTTCCATTAATCTATCCATACCATATTGATCTTGCTCGGAAAGAATGTTTTTCGTGCCTCCCAAATGCAGAATCATCTGCATTTACCTTGAAGACGATGAACACCTTCTTGTATTTTTTGATACTAAGATCTGCCTATGGATGGTGTTTAAAGATCTGCCTATGGGAGATTTTCAGTCTTCAAGTTCTTAAGGGAAACATAACTCGCGTAATTGGCGGAAAGGTCTGAAAGTGTAATGTTGAAATTTGACATAACATTATTTAACTTGGAGACAGTTGATCGTTGTAGTATTTCATATTTCATATAAAGATAAACATTCAATTTTTAGTCCTAATTTAAGGCTTTTCATAATCTTAAATACTCGGTTAAATTGAACTTTAAAGATCAAACGGTACTTTTCAATATCAGTGATACCAAAAATTACGATTCTCTAAATGTTATACTCCTTTGTGATAGCTTTCATATGAAATTAAACCAAGACAATAAGAAACCTTTAAATATTTTATAAGAAAATACTTCAAATACAATTTTAATTTTTCAGTGGATAATTTAAAGACAAGTATAATTTCTTCCAACTACCACGTGTGCAACTTTTACTTTCACACTTAAACTCCACATTTTCAATGCCTATAAAAATGTGCGGCTTTTTTAGCGTTCTTGTTGAGCGAAACTTTTCATTCAATAAAACTAAAGTTCTTGGTCAAAACTGTGCAAAGTTTCCTTACAAACTTCAACACTTCCAGCCAAGTTTATTAAGTTGCTTCCAGGAGAATAGAGTGAGGGGAAAAACATTGCTTTCATGAGACCTGGGTCAGGGGCCCAAACAAACTGTACGGAAATAAAAGAACGTACGAATATCATTAAAGATGGTCATTGACTTTTTTAGTTGTTGTGCCAACTTTATGGCAATAATGTTTGTTTTTTTTTCTGTTCCATACAATTTTTACCAAATATTTACATATACATTGCTTAAGATGCGCAAGTATTAAAATATTGATTTGAGTTAAAGTCTTAAGTGAGTTAAAGCAATCTGCTTGTTCTACTTTCCAAAAATGATATTTTCTTGCTACTTCGCTGAAATTAGGTCAAAGAATTCTTGTTTTTTATTTTTTTTTTTTTTGTTTCTTGGTTGTTTTTTGTTCATTCTTTTGACGCCAAAGTTTTAATTTTTATTATTAACTACCAAAAGTTTTCAGTCTAGAGGAGGTTCTTGATAAAGTTTTAAGTTTAAGTAAAATTTTTGGAAAAGTCTGCGCGTTGTTTGAGCAGAATATTGTTTTTTTTTATTATTATTATTTGGATTTTGGTGAGAGAGAGAGAGGGTAGCGAGCATAATTTGTTCAAGGTCAAAGACGCTGCCAAAAGTCAGGCAATACCATCAGTAGTCATTCTTATACTAGCATGACGAGCACCCGCTCGTTCTCCCTCTCCCGAGGAATGATGTGTGAAGTTTATCAATTAATTATAAAATTTAATTTTAACGAAAACGTTTGTTGCCATGCAAGAATGGCAAAGATGGAAAGAAGTTTGGTTGGTTTGACAAAACTGGGCTGTAGAGTCTGCAAAGTTTTTGAAAGTTCAATTTCAGAAAGTTGTGAGACGCCATTAAGAAAGTGTGTTTCCTGATTTACTTCGCATAATTGGTAGAGGATTGAGTAGCTAAGAATGCAATTTAAATTCTTGTTTCAATTTCTCAATTCAATTTCTTAGTTTAATTTCTTAAGATTAAAGTCATTTTGGGCTTATTAAGGAAGGACATTAGCTATTTTTTGCCCGAAGATAACATCAGCAAGCTGTGGTAATTAAAACATTTAATACGTAAATCCATTAGGGATTATTTTTTAATGCAAATTTAATTCACATGTAAAATATTTGCATTGTCCTTTATTTGTACGCTTCAATTTTTTTGTATTTAGACCTTTTTATTGTTCATTTTTTAACTGTTTATCTTTTAAATGTGATTACATATTAACTGTGTTTGTCCTTTTCTGTTTTGTTTTTCGATTTGCTGTTGTTGTTGTTTTTGTTGTAGTTAAACAATATGCGCAAATTGTGCACATTTTCACTTCTGCAAATTAAGACATCCTGCAGCGAGCACTGGGCTAAACCACATACGTTGAGTTCCGTTTCCGGTTGAATTTTAAAATTGTATGCCAACCATCTGGACATTTACGGTTGGTTGTCCGGCTTGGTCGTAGCTAGCGGTTAGTGGTTGGCCAAATAAGAATAAAAAAAAAATGAACAAAAATAATGAAAATCCAAAAACAAAAAACAAACAAAATAAAAACTGACATTTTGCAATTTTCGTTTATTTATGTGAATGGCTCTTGTCAGAGTGCTGTGGTTTTTTTTTTTCTTTCTTTTTTTTATTCTATTTGTTTTGTTTTAATGGAAATATGTGTGAGTTTTCTGGGAATGTTTTCAATTAGCGCTAAATGGAAATAGTCACTTTTGGACAGTTTCCATTGACAGCACTTATCTGACATAATTAATTAAATATGTTATTCTACGAACTACAGGAAATGGAATTGCACTTTACTGTTGAAAAGTTCACTTTTTATAGTTAGTTGCTCTTATTTGAAAAACAAGCTAAGCGAACAGAGCAAATCAAAATAGTACAAGGAACATTATAAAATGCAAAAATGAATGATCATTTTATTCAAGTTTTGTTCAACGAAACAACAGATTTAATAAATGTTTCATACATTGACAATAAATATGCAGAAAATTAATACAAAACTATTTAAAACTTTGATAGGATGAGTAGGATAATTTATTTAATTATTTTCTTTTCCACTCACGCTGGTTGCTATTTATATTTCTGGCCTAATAATGAAAAAACAAATATTTATGACCACAATTGGTTTATTTTTTTTTTTTCAAAATTATATTTATGTGGATAAATATACTTTTGCATGCGTTTGAACAATTTTAGAAGCAGTTTTTTTTCGTAATTCGTCCTGGAGCGATTGTCAATTACGATTAAAATGATTTTTCATTTTTCTATTTGAAATTATGATTATTAACAGACTTCAAAAAGGAGGAGGTTCTGAAGTTCGTTGGTTTCTCTTTTTTTTTTTTAATTAACAAAAATCTTGTCTAAAAACAATAATATTATTAGCGCACGCTACGACTCGAAATTACGAACTAACTCCCAAACTAGTCGCCACTTCGCCATTCGTTCAATTTGACCGCATTCGTTGTTTTCGTGTTGCCACCCTTCTTTTAGTCGGCCTTTCCTTACCTCGGATGCGTCCTCGTATCATGATTTTCTATTACATTTCCTCGTCAGAGCCTTCGGAGTCGTATATTGGCAACCTACAATACGGCTTTAGCTTATCCGACGCGTGGACAGATGAATAGTGTCGTTGTTTTCTACTGGATCCTGGAGGATCTTAGACTACGTAGCGATCTCGTCCTAGTTCTTTCGAAATGAGAAAAGGTCTAGCTTTCTTGAAGTTCCAGTACATACTGGTTCATTTTCGACAAAGATCAAATCTCCTTCTTTGTATTCCGTAGGTGCTGAGTGAGCTTTATCATATCGTTGCTTGGCCTTAGACCTTTCAATGCCTACACGTTCAGCTGGTTCTGCACGAATTTGGTGTAACTCCTCTGGACTAACTTCATTGTTTTCCTGTAGAGACAGAATCAGTTTGTTTTTTTGAGTATCTCTTGGTTGAAAACTGAACAAGAGTTCATGAGGAGATTTCACTGTAGTTTTGTTCACCATACTATTGATGGTCCATTGCATATGTTGTTGCTGTACGCGGCCATATACGCTTTTCGTTTTGCCGACAGAGTGCTCATATTTACTGAAATTTAAAACCAACATAACTTGTTTCTTAAGAGCTTTAATTATGCATCACCAAAATTTGTGACTAGGGGGGTTTAGTTCATAGATTTTTTTTTTATTATAAACATAGTCCCTCCCATGACCTTTCCACCGATATATAAAACTTTAAAATCGGACTACAAATGACCGACCGAGTTATATACAAAAAACAGATTCCGCTGTTTTTGCCACGCCCACAAAAAAAAATGTTGCACTCCCGTAATTTTCTCGATATAACAGTTGATATAAGGCGGTAACATATTTAAATTTTATTTATTTTTCATACAGAGCGATACGGCTTAATGTACACTAAAACTTAATTATGTTGTTTATTAATTAACCGTAGTCCTGCGTTGAGAAAAAATTCAGAATTTTACGTTGAGGTATAGATTTCTACATCTATATACTTTGTGATGCTGTGTACAATTTTGGTAACGATATCTTCTTTAATTTCTGCAGTAGAGTAGAATTTGTGATTCATTCACCTCAATATATTTCCAATTAGATCGTATTATTTATTGATAATCATTACGACGAATACCATCAATCAGCTTGGTTGTAGGAGTTTAAGGCAAAAACGTGGAAAACGATTCTTTTTATGATAACTCTAAATTTGTTTGTTATGATACTCTAAAATTGTTAATAGTTTAAAAGGTATTTCATGTCAAAAAGCGAACTTTCCGTAAAAATTAAAAAAATAATTTTTTTAATTTGACGGTCAATATTTCCCAAACCAACAAAGTTATGCCAATAATTGAATTTTTGTTTCATATTTGTAATTTTCTGAGTGAAAGTACATATCCAGCATTTTAATTTTTGCAATAATTTAAAATAAATAGCATATTTTCTCGATTGTATCCAAAAAGAAACACTGGTCATTTAAGGATTAAATTAAATAAAACTCACTTATGATAATTCATATTGACACTTATCAATAGTTAACCGTCAATTTCGACGTTTGACCGTCTAATGAAGATGTAAGGATGGAAATTTTTTTAAATGAGGGATGTATTAATTTCAGTTTTTTCGAGTTTTTCTATTTTGGTCACTTTGCTATATATGAGACCCCCATATCATTACTTATCGTAATACATTTTAAAACCCCTCCTCCCCCTCTAAATTGGTAACGTAATTTATGAACGACCCCGTAGTGTGTAAAAATAAAATTGTTGTATAGAAAAAAGTGTAACATGTGCGAAACGCTTGTACTTTTTTTCAATGGAAATAGTAAAAAAAATTTTTTTTTAATCTGCTTTGCCATCTCAATATCCACACATAACAGCATTTTCCGCAAAAAATGTCTTATATTAAAGTCTGCATTGAAACATATATCAATATTGTCACGCACATGCTATATATTTTCTAAATTTATTTAACTGCTCTTACCACGGTATGTCGTTGATAATTATTTATACATATATATGTATGATTATTAGGAAAATAATAATATTGTTGTAATAAACAGCGCACGCCCTCACGGCAAATATCAAAATAAAACTGCAAAATTTTCGCTCAACTTATTCACCACGCTAAAGTAAAAAAAACGAAGGAAAACTACCGTTATCTTAAAGAATTCAACTTAAAACGTGTTGTCCGAATTCGATAGAATATATTCTACATAATTTCTATTCTCTCTCTACAATTTGATTTTTGACCTATGAGGTTGACTTTTTGATGGAATTCGTGATATATAAAAAAAAAATTAGTTTTCTACACCAACATAGGACTATGGTTAAGAAAATAAGATTTGCAACATAGAATTTTTGCATTTTGACATAATTTTTTTTTCTATTAAAAAAAAAGAGCAAAAACATTTTTCTAAATACTGTTAAGAGTGGAGAGTTCAATAGCAATAAGATTTTCAATCGCAACTTACATGACTAAGAAGTTCTCCACAATCGTATAACCACAGAATAGTTATTTTACATTTGAAGGGTTTATTACAGAAACATTTGTTGTGGGGAGCCGTTTGTAAGGAGACGTTCTGGGATTACTACTACCAGTATCCGCGTACAAGGTCTTGAAAAATTGGATTGCAAGGATACACTTCTCCGAACCCAGCAAAATTTTTGTTTATTTTTTTTTATTTTTAAAAATATACTTTTATTTTTACTATCCAATACTTTTCTAGTTTTTCCTCTGTTCTTCCAAAAATGTTTCCTTAGCATGTTTAAATGATTTCTTACGACTGCAAAAAGACTTAAAAATAACATCTGTATAATTACAAGTATTAACTTAATTTCTAAACATTTGTTTAACAATGAATTGCTCTATTTTCCCAAACCAGGCTTTTGTTTGTATTTCATGTAGAAATTCTTAAACATACATTCATCACCGTTCGCGCGGTGCACATGTGCACAAATGTCAATTTCAAAATTATTGCCAGCAAATTAAAACATTTTAAAGCATTATGCGGTGAAATAAAACAACATCTTTTTGTCTTGACAACATCTGCACCTTCTGTTAAAATGTGGTTGCATACATTTAGGCGTAAGAATGGAATTAATGCAAATTACTTAACTTTTTCTTAGTTTTAAGTGTTTTCTTTGCCTTGCTTAAAACAAACACTCAAACAGAGAATTATTTTTGTGTACATATGCCTTTGAGAATCAACACAAACACTCACACACACAGAAGTAAGAAACGACAAGTACGAATGTGACGATGCTGACGAAAAGAGGATGCGCTACACTCAACGAACAATTCTCTGAAGGTTAATTTTTGCTTTTTTTATACTTTTCAAAAGGCTATTTTTGAGAGTCCTGGACATGTATAAAACTATAAAAATTATATATTCAAAGGTATATATCGACTCATAACCGCCAAAATATCTTAAGCGACATAATATCCGATTTATGTTTTTTGATGAAAATCGATAATTTGCGATGGTTTACATCGTCTGTCAAAATTTCATAGGTGTACGAAATTAGATTATGAATTTAAACCAAAAGCAATTTTAGCTTAAGTACACACTACATGTTTGTTTACATTTTTCATGACAGCAAAGTGTCGCTTAAGATGAAATTCTCTAAAAGAAATTAATCAATATAAGAGATAAAATTATTAAAATAAAATTAATAGCAAAGAGATAAGAGATAAAAGATAAAATTAATAGCAAAGATAATTAAAAAAAACCTTCTCCTGTAAAATTTTCTTTTTGGCGCTTAAGATATTTTGGCGGTTATGAGTCGATATCTAATGGATATAATATGCATCTTTTATAGCTCCAACCTAATGAGTTACGAACGTACACCAAAGTCTATAATACCTAATGTTCTGCCTAAACTAAAGAGAGTAGCGTGCACAAAAATGCAAATTAATTCACTTACTGCGTTTCAACAACTGTTTCACCATTTGTTTTTTTTTTTCATATATATTTTTTTATTCGGGAACGTCTCTTGTTTTAATTTTTGAAAAACCTCATTTGCCAATGTGGTGTCTGAAATGCAGTGGCGTAGCAAGAAATGTTTTTCTTATTGGGATGTTCATTTAGTGCTGGAGGATAAAGTAGAGTATAAAGATGACACCTTTTTTATGAAATGTTCTTAAAATAATAATTCGATTATAAAAAAGGACTTCTGCTTAATCGAAAAAGTATACCCATTCTAATCGAAATTTCCATTCAAACAAACCGTGCTTGAGATATTGTCAAATTTTTTTTTAGAGTTGGTACATCCGTCATCTGGTGCTCAAATATATGTTTGAGTGGAGAATTGTGGAGAAATATCTGAATTGTAGTGAAACAACTCGTGGTTTCTTTACCAAAACAACGAACCGGCTCCCACATCTTATCTTGCACGCTGCATTTTGATCAAAAACAATGTTCATACTACCGTTCCGCAAGCTCCGTATTCACCCGACATAGATCTTCTACTACTCAAGTTAAAACTTCACTGAAAGCGTTTTGAGACGATTGAGCCGATTTAGGAGACTTCGTAGAAAGAGCTTTTTGTAGAAAACCGATTCCAAAGTAAAGCCTCTGAAAAGTGTGTTCAAGCTTTAAGGAAGCTTTGGAATATGTGTAGTGCTTGCAATAGAGATATCTTTGAAGGATATAAAATTAATGTCTATGAATGACTGAACCGTTTTCGTTTTATTGTAGAATTCCGAGTATTTCTTGATCAGAAGATATAGCTAAATGGCCCTGGCAGATAATTTCTCCAATCTTGCGAAATTGTCTACATTTTGTATGCATAACTATTTTTCCATGCAATGTCTAGATCAATTCGACGACTGTACAGGGTGACAAAAAATAAGTGTATACAACATTTTTCAATTAAAAATTTGTATTGTTAATGAAAATAGGAAAAGAACATCAAAAACTGAGAATATAATGTATAAGTAATAATATGTTTAGATGATTTCGAAGTAGATGGTTTCCTCCTCCAGCGTGAATACACAATTTCAAACGCTTTTCAAAATTTTGGGCTATGGGCCGCAGCTCCTCCAACGTTATTCGATCCCACTCTCGACGTAAGGCTTGCTTTAAAGACTTTAAACTTTGGTGTCGCTTAGCACAGGCCCTTGTGTCTTAAATCGACCATATGCTATAGTCCAAAGGATTGAGGTCCGGTGAATATGGTGGCCATTCTTGAGACGTGAGGAAAATTAACTTTACACCACTCTTGTGATATTTTTGCTCTGTGGGCTGGTGCTGAATCTTGCTGGAAAGTCAATCTTTCTTCGCCAAAGTGCAGTTGTGAGCAGGGAAATACTACGGCTTTTAAAATGTCGCCACGGTAGACTTCTTGATTGATTTTGACTCCTTAGTCCACAAAAACCAGGGGTGTCTTGCCGCTGGCAGAAATTCCTGCCCAAACCATGACGCATTACGGATTCGGGCGATGTTCTATGATGTAGGATGACCCAGGAGCTTCTGTTGACCAGATACGATCGTTTTGCCAGTTGTGCTTTTGCTCAATGGCGAACAATTTCTCATCTGTGAACAGAATTTTTTCCAATCCCATACCTGCGGCCCGACCCAAAAGCAGACGACATCTTTGGAGCCAATCTTGCTTGTTCTTCTCTGTTAATAACTGCCCTCTTTGGAGTTTGTAGGCATTAAGTCCAAGATCTGTTTTTGCCATAAGTCGCAAGTATTCACGGTTACTACCCGTCTCACGAGCTTTTTTATTATTGAAACTCCTGGATTTCGTTTAACCCGTTTTTTATGATTTTTTTGGTTGTTAGAAGTGTTCACGGTTCGTTTTCTTCCTCTACCTGGTCGATCACCTCCATGGCCAAGCTGCTTAAACAGTTTAATTGCACGAGAAACAAGCGAACGGGCTATGCCAACACTCCGAGAGATTTCGCAATTTCGTTTGTCTAACTGGTGCAACGCTATAATGCTTGCACGATGAGAAGACATAGCGAACTAAACTTTTAAGCAAAGCCAGAGCATTGAAAATAAATGTAACAGTTTCTGAAATCAGTCGAAAAGCAAGAACAAGAAAAAAGCCGTTGTAAATATAATGAATCGTTTTTAACAGGGCGAAGAAGTTTGTATACAGTTATTTTTTGTCACCCTGTATATCAAACTGTCACAAAGTAACTCTTCTTTAATTTAGTTCAGTATAAATGATCATAAATTTATCGTATTCACCTTAAATGGTGATTCTCCCCGCCATGTTTAATGGAATTTGTTAAGCTTGTGACCCCTTCTTGGAACACCTCTTCGGCGCCAATGCTTTGAAATTAAAATATTCCGTTTTTCTTCACATCATTTCCAATTCAAGATTTATTCACTTTTGCACTCATTCCTTTGTTTGTTTACTTTCCACTCTAACTTCAGCTCATAAAAACACTCAAATGCATTCTGCATACATATGTATGTGGTAGTGAAGTTTTAATTCATACATTTGCATTTCTATACAGTTGGTAAGTTTAATTTTCAAAAATATCTGAATTTGAAAATATTTTCGCCTGGCATCGGTGCGGAAATTTTATTCAAACAATTTACTTGTCCTTGTTCTTAAAATTGTTCTTAAAATTGTACATTTTCAAATATATACGTAATGCGCGGAGTAGACTTCATGCTATAGGCTACACTATTGCCGATAATTTTGTGTCGCCATTTGGCAATTCCTATTATTCACGTGTTGACAATTACTATCTTCAGCGTGTCGACAATACATAATTGCATCCATACATCAAATAATGACAATTAAAATCGAAATTCGACAGCTGTGGTTCTGCCAACTAATTCTTTCAACATTTTCGACTGCTTTGTCTACATGTCTACAAGCAAAAACAAATTATGATGTCGTCAGGCTGCGGTGATAAAAGCTTATGCAACAAAAATGTAATAATGTTGCATGGAATTATTACTCGCTGAATGGAAGTGTTGCGAAAAATGTACTTTAACAACAGTAAAAAATCGTTCTTTGACTTCATAACGAAAATGAAAAGTATTTTGGAGCCACCACACCATGGAGACAACAGCTTAATGCACTTCAAATGCAACAGCATTGAAAAAACGTTGCATGGAAGTATTACTCCATGACTACTGGCGCTACGATAAATTTTATGGAACAGTTAAGCCAAGGCTTTTAATCATCTGAAAAAAAAAAATTAAAACAAAATTAATAGCGTCATGAGGTCTCTAGGTGATCCCCTTAAAGTAACCTAAATGCACCAAAGCAAAAGCCAAAATAAAAACTAAAATTCAAAAACAAAATAATAATAAGAATAAAACTTGAAATAAGACTTAAAATAAGACTTGAAATAAGACTTGTATAATGATAAAAACGTGAAATTAGACAATGATTAGGACAAGAACTCAGACAATGGATTGAGAAAATGATTACGACAACGATTGGGAAAAGGATAATGAAAAAGATTTAGACACATCTATTACAATATCCAGGACAATATTGGGAAAAGAAAAATTACAAGAAATGGTAAAATACAGGTTTTTCCAATAGGGACTTGAAAACTTTGAATTAAATTTCTGAACGCACCTTTCACTAATCATCGAACTGCCACTGTCATTTTATTTAGTAACTCATCATGGTAAAGTACACGAAGGAACAACGTGTACAAATTATAAAAATTTACTATCGAAATTTGGAGTCGGTGATCGCAACTTTAAGAGCGTCAACTGCAATTTTTGGTCGTTATTCTCGCCCTAGTAGACAGACAATAACAAGTTTAGTGCAAAAATTTGAGTCTACATATTCGTTGTGTGATGTTGCCGTGCCAGTGAGAAAACGGGTTGGTCGAGATGTCGAAAATATCTCTGCCGTTCAGACGTCCGTAGCAAACGATACAAAACAGTCAATATCACGGCGTTCTCAGTCAATTCCAGACCCCTTTATGGCGAATTTTGCGTAAGGATCCTAGTTTACACCCATACAAGACCAAGCTGACTTAAGAATTGAAGCCGATGGACCATTTGAAGCGACGTACGTTCGCCGATTGGGCTCCGGAAACGATGCGCCACGATGATGAATTTTATCGCAAAAGTATCTTTAGTGACAAAGATAATTTTTGGCTCAATGGGTTCGTCAATAAACAAGATATGCGTTATTGGTCGGGTGAAAATCCACATGTGCTTCATGAGTCACCACTTCACCCACAAAAAATAACTGTTTGGTGCGGTTTTCATGCCGGCGACGTCATTGGACCATATTTTTTCGTCGACGATAACGATCGTAACGTTACTGTGAAAGGCCACCGCTATCGCGCTATGATTACTGATTATTTTTGGCTCGAATTGGAATGTATGGACTTGGACGACATGCTGTTCAAACAGGACGGTGCCACAAGACACACATCACACGTTACAATCGATTTATTGAAGAAAAAGTTTGATGAGCGTGTTATCTCAAGAAATGGGACAGTCGATTGGCCGCCTCGTTTGTGCGATTTAACGCCTCTATACTATTTTCTTTGGGGCTACATCAAGTCATTGGTCTATGCCAACAACCCGCGTCGTTAGAAGAGCTCAGAGCTAACATTGAACGTGAAATAGCGGCCGTTTCGGCCGAAATGTGTGGCCGAGTCATCGAAAATTGGGTCCAACGAATCGACCGTGTCCATACAAACGAAGCCGAGTTCCATTCATGAATGTTTTGATTGTACTTCAAGCCAATAATAAAGTTTTTGAAATATCTCAAATGGTTTGTGTTTTATTTAAAAAAAGTTGTCAAGTCCTTAATGGAAAACCCTTTGTTTATATTTCGGGAATAGCAAATAATAAACAAAATATAATAAATGGCTTTATTGTTTTTCAAAGAATTCCTTTTGATGATCAATACACTTCTGCATTCGTTCAAACCATTTGTCATAACAGTTTTTCCATTCCTCTTGAGATACGTCTAAATCATAGTTTTTGAACGCTTCAACTGCTTCTGCGGCACAGTTTACCTTTGATATATGACAATAAGAAGAAGTCATTGGGTGCCAAATCAGGACTGTATGGAGGATGAGTCATCATTTGGACGTTTTGACTGCTCAAAAATGCACATGTTTGCAGAGATGTGTGAGAGCTCGCATTGTCATCATGGAGAATGATTCGTCTTAGACGGATGGTTTTGCGAATTTCTCCAAAGACTTCCGGCAAACAAATGGTCGTGTACCATTCAGAATTGACCGTCTTACGTTGCTCAAGCGGAACAGTGGCCACATGACCCATTCGGTGAAAGAAACAGGTGACCATTTGCTTCGCAGTTCTTCGTGCGCGAACAACTTTTGTTGGATTTGTCTTGGAATCCCCACACGGTCGATTACTGTTTTGTTTCCGGCTCATACGCATATATCCATGATTCGTCACCCGTCACGATTTTATACACGTCTTTTGAAGCATCACGATTGAACTTTTTAATCATTTCCTTACACCAATAGACGCGAGACTTTTTTTGAGCGATTTTATGGGGACGAGACAATTATTGGAAAAATTATCCAACGAAAACAAATTTCTTTTACAGATAAGTGTGCATGAAAAATCGAATGTATTGAAGTAGAACTAATATGCAAGGATGCCTCTATCTCGCGGTATGTCTCATGACGGTCTTGCATTGTTAGTTCACGTACTGCACCGATGTTTTAAGGCACAACAACCGATTTTGGACCACCTTCACGGAATTTGTCGGCGAACGAACTACTATCACGATTGAATTCACTATGCTTTATGTGCAATGTGCTTTATCTTGTTGACATAATCCACCTCGAATGTTGTGAAAAATAATCAACGAAAACCTTCTCTCGAAATTTTAATTTTTTTGAACAAATTAAAACGTTGTGAGTACATTTATGCTAAGAAATGTCAAACTTTATTATGGTGATGCCAGATTTTAGCTATTGACATTAGTGTAGCCAGTTCCCGAAATATAAATAGTACCCTAGTACACTAAGGGAAAAAAATATTAAATTTATCCAAAAAATTTTTTAATTTATCCAAAAAGCGAGTCATTTTTGCACCAATAACGCATTTGCATAAATCGACTACGTAAATATTTAAAATTTATTTGATTACTTTTTTAATTAAATTAAATATATAAATATTTAAACAGAATTAATAAAAAATATATTGAAATTATGCACGAATTTTTTTAAAATATCTTTCAAATAAACTATTTGTAAATAAACTATTGCATTTAAAGAAAATTTATATAAAAATATTGAATTTAAAAAACAACATATATAAATTGAATATGTTATTAATGGTTGTATGGTATTATTTTCTTCATATTGCGTTCATCAAATGCCATTGCCTGTATAATTTATTCCCGCTTCACTTTTTTCGTTCTCTAATTTATACTATTTTTGACAGTTGGTGCCCTAATATTGCACCAACTGTTAAAAATAGTATTAAATAGAGAACGAAAAAGTAATGTACAAAAAATATGTAGGTGAATGACAACCGCTGTAAGATATTTCATAGGAAATTTCAGGTTGTCACTCCACCCTACATCATTTTTGTTCTTTGCCAAACTTGCAAGATATATTACCCTTGCAACAAAAACTAAATAAGAACTATAAAGCTGCAAATGTAAGAAATAAACTGCAGAAACAGTGCGATGCTGTTGCTGCTTGTCGGAATATGTGTGTACGTGTGCGATGCTGTTGCTGCTTGCTTGCGTGGAATATGTGTGTACGTGTGTGGTATAAATAGAATGCAAATACGAGAAAAAAACGAGTTGTAAGGAAAACATTTGATTTATCCACGTAAATATTTAAATAAAATTTATACTGAGGCGTGGATAATGCTAATATGCGTTATTTCCTTTAGTGTAGTAATAGTATAATTAGTACTTTTTATTGTGTGAATATATATTAAATTTTTTTTTATTTTTTCTGTAAGAGATATTCTATTAAATTTTGTCCAGAATTAACTCCATTTTCTTCCTTCGTGTTTAGAACTATTCATATATTAATCATGTAAGAAAATTATAGAGAAAGATTATTTTTAAAAATATTGGTTATTATTTTTAAAAGAATTTGCGTCCCATTGTTGCTTCCAAAACAAAAGAGGCTTAAAGTACACTTTGACAATTTCCAATTTTTCCCAAAATACAAAACTTTTTTCGTATTATATATAAAACTAGTAAGAAATTATCGTCGACTGGGCCGAAGTTAAAATACCCCCACGGCCGAACCAAAGTATATTCAAAGCCTTAAGCAATCAATAAAGTGTTTATTTGTAAAACAATGTTCGTTATAGTTTTAAAAGAAAATATTCGCTTTTGTTTTTTGATAAAGTCACTTTGTATGGGAGGTAGGCGTGGTTTTCACTCGATATCGTTAAATTTCATACACAGAGGACATGTTATATATCAAAGTTCATATGCAAAATTTCAAGTCCATATATTACTTTTTGTGGAATTCTAAGGGATTTTACCGTTTTGATAAAGTCACTTTGTATGGGAGGTAGGCGTGGTTTTCATCCGATTTGGCTCATTTTCGAGCTTGACTTTAGTTTTTTAGATAAAAGCTTAAATATAGAATTTCGAAGATAGCTTGAACATTACGCCTGTAATCGTGATCACAGACAGACGGACAGACGGACATGGCTAAATCGACTCGCGTGGTGATGCTGATCAAGAATATATATATTTTTCCATACCTACCACGCCTCCTTATGGGCGTTACAAACGGAGTGACAAAATTAATATACCCCCATTTACGTTTTTTAAACGTGGGGGTATAAAAATCAGTGTGATAAAAATATTGTAAGTTATTTCACAATAGCAATGTGAAAATTGATTCTAAATTCTAAATAATCGTAACTCCGTTTGCTTTCTATAAAATACTCGTATAGCTCTTTGTCGGAGCACGTGTTTGCTTTTCACTCTCTAGCTATCACGTATAACAAGCAAAGCGGAGAAACCTCTTCGAACAGTTTCAACTGTTATACCGCACTCAAATGGGGAATGCATAGAATACAATTTTGGAGGAGAAATGTATGAATATGTCACACAGCTTCATCAGTCGATAAGAACTCTTCAAATTGAAATTCAACTTATTTGCAATTAAAGTAAAATCCTAGCCATCTTTTTTTTAATTTAAAGCTGTCTCGACATATCTGCAAAACTCACACCACTTCCCCTCCTTCGCACCAACCAACTCAAGTTAATCTGCACACAAATCTATAAATTTCTTTTTTCCTAATTAAATTCATAAACAAAATCACGGAAATGAAAAATAAAATCTGGCTTTTCACACTCAATGATTTGTTTTCATGGAAAACAAGAAATTCTCATTAACGGAGTGGAAACGCAGAGAGAAAATTAAAAAAAAAAAAATAGTCCGAATTGTTCGCGCCACATTTTAATTGCCAACAATTGTTGTCGCATCCGTTCGCAGCATTTGGGCGTCTGTCCGTTTCTACAGACTAACCAACCAACCACCCGACTTACCAACCAACTGAACGTTCGTTGTCCGTCTGTGTCGCTTTATGCGTCAGCTCATTGTCGCGTCTGAATTTATAGCATACTTTTTGGCGCAAGTGTTGCGTACTTTTTTGGCGTTTTAGGCTGATTCGTTGTGTTAAATTTGAAATACGCTGTCTTTGGCGGCGGACAGCACCAACTGGTGTCCGTCTTAACGCACGTTTTAATAATTACAAGGACTTTGGTTTCTTTTTTTTTTTTTTGTTTTAGCAAAATTTTGCTCTCCATTCTGCATTAATCCATGGAAGCGGTGGCATGAGGGGTGGGCTTGGCATTTAAATCATTGTCGCGCTAACATAAATTTTAAGATTTTATGTTCAAAATAATTTTTATGATAATTACCGAAATTGTTATTGTTGGAATAAAAGAGGGCAGCAGCAGCAGCAGCAGCTGATGAAACAAGACAATGAATGAGAGGGATAGAGGCAAATTTAAAGATTGATTAAAGGAAAAATTTTGAAAAAACCAATGAAGAAAGAGCAGATTTAAGCAAGATGTTGGGGAAAGTTAATTAAAGTCAATTTCAAATATTAAAAAAATTTTAAAGCTTTAGGGGAAGGTTACTAAAAGAATCCTATTTGGCTGACCTCTTTGACTAAGTTCCATTAATTTTCATCTTTCGATTTAATTAATATCTGTAAGTTTTTCTCAAATAACTTAAAGCCTTTACGCCACGGACGCCACAGTTCATCACAAGAAGCTCACAAGACCAATTGATCATAAGAAGCTAGGTCAAAGCCCTTTTAATGCTGAAATGGCCAGTTATTTATATATGTATTTTTTTTTTTTAATACCAAATATCATTAAAAACGACTCGGAAATTTAATAAAAAAAAAACTCTTTTAGGTGATTGTCTACAAAACAATCTTCCAAATGAAGGGTGGGTTTGGGTAAACTAAAGGTTTGTGTAGAATTTGTGCCACACACATTGAATGATTCCATATATGGCACAACTAAAGAATTTATCGCTATTTCTGAACGAGAGTAATTTTGAGAAAAATAATAAACCTTTTGGGTCACACCGATTTAAAGCTTTCGTTCTCTTCAAACGGTTATACTTACAGAATTCAGCTGACTGAATTATTTGGAGCAAAAGCGAATAAATGTTGAAAGCAAAAAAAAACGGAACATTTAAGGGTTAAGTGTGTGTGTTAAATAATCTGCCATTTTCGACTGATTTGTCACCGTGCGACTTTTCTTTGTTCTACACTAAGGGGAAAAAATATTAAATTTATCCAAAAACTTTTTTAATTTATCCAAAAAGCGAGTCATTTTTGCACCAATAACGCATTTACTTAAATCGACTGCGTAAATATTTAAAATTTATTTAAATACTTTTTTAATTAAATAAAATATTAAAATATTTAAACAGAATTAATAAAAATTACATTAAAACTACGCACGAATATATTTAAATATCTTTCAAATATTTACTATTTGAAAATAAAACTATCGCATTTAAGGAAAATTTATATAAAAATATTGAAATTGAAAAACAATTTATTTGAATATTTCCCACGAGCTGCGTCCATATCAAACGCCATATATATCATGGATATTTGGCAAATATGATTTGTGAGTGCGGTAGTGAGCGCGATGCATGATGAAATCATGTAGAGTGGAGTGACATTCTTGAGAAAATACCGAGTTGTCACTCCACTTTTCATGAATTTATCATGCATCGCACTCACTACCGCACTCACAAATCATATTTGCCAAATATCCATGATATACTACCCTTGAAACATTAACTAAATGAGAACTATAAGACCTGCAACTGCTGCTGCTTGGCGGCTGCTTGGCAGCTGTATGGAATATGTGTGTCAGTGTGTGGCATAAATACAATTTAAATACGGGAAAAAAACGAGTTGTAAGGAAAATATTTGATTTATCCACGTAAATATTTAAATGAAATATATACTCAGGCGTGGATAATGTTAATATCCGTTATTTCCCTTAGTGTAGAAATTGAAAATTAAGTTGAAAGGATGTTTTTTAATGATATTCCGACCATTTAAGCAGCTACGACACGGGCACTCGAGGCAGCCCCGCAAAATAATTTAGAGACAGGCATTTGAATCACAATTGAATCGCTTTTACGGTTGTCGGGCTAATCGGGAGGAGAATATTTGAAAAAAAAAACAACAAAAGATAAACAGAAATCATGTTTTCATTATGTGTTCTAGAGCCTCACAAGGAAATTATTTGACGCACCTTGTATATTGGATATTTATTCATTCATTTTTGACACTTACATTTTTATTTATTTTTCTGAAACTTTTTATGTGTGCCAGGAATTTCGTTTTGTTTTTTTTTAACACCGACCAATCGTACTTTGAAGAATTGCGAAAAGGACTATTTTTAAAATGTATATTGTGGTGAGGTTTTCGGTTTTTAGTTTTAAATCTATTGAGTTAAACTATTTCCAAAAAATATTTTTAATACACATTTTTTAGTATAATAATAAAAAGTTATATTTGTTAAATCTCTAGAGAGTCGGCTTGGAGACGGTTTACTTTCTGTGTTATTATGCTATTCACTGGGTTTAAAATAACTCGTCATGTTAAGTTTACTAATTATTCATAAGGTCCTAATAAAAGATTCTTCATTCGTTTGTAAAGCAAGGTGGTATTCTTTGAAGAATAATAGTCCTGGCAGCAAGACTTTTTCTCCTTCGTATTGAATTTGGTACGCGTAACACCAACAATAATAATTGTTTTGAATTTTATTTCATTTTACGATGATTTCTTGCTAAAGTTCCATCTTTTTACTTAATAAGTAAAAAAAACTAAAGCAAAAGGTATCTTGTATTGTATTGTATAGAAAGCAATAAATTCACTTTTAAAGAATATTTGTTCAGAGGATTCGTTTTTCGAAACGGGTAACACTGTCATACTGAGTTTAGATCTGGCAACTGTATTATCATTTGTGCTCAGTTCGCTTTGGCATTTTTGAATAAAAAGATTAACACCAGAACAAAGCTTGCAAAGTGTGGTTGCAAATGATAGCGGAATGACCAATGACCGTTCAGTGGGCTGAAAATGAACTGGACTATCAGTCCATTGGTCTGCCAACTTACATAGCAATATTCCGTTCAGTGATAAAGCTCATTTTTGGGTCAATTTGGGTCGTAAATTTCCTATTTACTCAATTGATGGATAAACATCCCAGGTATTATATTATATAAAGGAATCATTATAAAAAAAAACAATAAATAACTGGCCATTTCAGCCCTTGAAAGGACTTTGACCTAGCTTCTTATGATCAATTGTCTTGTGCGTGTTATTAAGTTTGTACACAATTGACCGAGAACCGGACCTACATGTTTAACGCCGACTCCGAACAGCGATGAACAGAATTTTCTTGTTCTCAAGAAGCTCTACATGGCATTTTGATTACTCTCTGAGGTTTGCCATTGTCTGCAGAGAGGTGGCGGCCGTACAGAAATTAATTTTAATTCAAATAATTTTCTGTCGCTGCTGGGATTCGAACCCGGGTCTCCAGGTTCGTTGACATAGCGGCCACCAACTACGCCACGGACGCCACGCACACACTTCCGTACAAATTAGACGGAAAAAATTATTTTGTGGATTGTTTTGGTAGTTTCCGGTGTTTTAGGTATATGAAAATGCAAAAAACCTATTTCAGAAATTTTGGACTAGGGGACGTAGCAGCTGCCATACAACCGAAAGATAACACGGTACAACACGAAAAAAACCCCGCCCACTTTGCAATCGGTTCCTTATATTTGCGTGTACACTGATCACGAATATGCAATTATTTTTTTCGGGTCACCTCTAGTTTGGTCCCTACATGACTTTGAAATTTTAAAGGAAAACTATCTTTGAATAATTGTTTAGTATAGAAGTTTATGTCCCATCATAACAAATTCGGTATCAAATTAAAGATAATAAAGTAAAGAAAATTAAAAACATATTAATTGAAAAAGTTTACGAAAAAAGAATATGAAAAATGTCCTTTATATTCTAAAATCCTTTATATCCTTGAAGTTTTTTGTCCAATTAAAACAAAACATATTTTTTGATAAAATATAATATATTTACTATATTTTTGCAAAATTTCATTAAAGTCGCTTCATTGGTTCATTTTTAATACATTTTTAAAGTATTTTAGAAATCAGCAATTGTGCAACATTCCGTATGAGTTACTTTATATAAATTGAATTTCGTTGTTGTTATGTTTATGACCGTTTAAAATAAACTTTAGAACTATAGTAAATATATTATAGTTTATCAAAAAATTTTTTTGTTTTAATTTGACAAAAAACTTAAAGGATATAAAGGATTTTAGAATATAAAGGACATTTTTCATGTCCTTTTTTCGTCAAATTTTTAAATTAATATGTTTTTAATATTCTTTACTTTATTCTCTTTAATTTGATACCAAATTTGTTATGATAGGACATAAACTTCTATACTTAACAATTATTCAAAGATAGTTTTCCTTTAAAATTTCAAAGTCCTGTAGGGACCAAACTAGAGGTGACCCGAAAAAAATAATTGCATATTCGTGATTAGCGTACACGCAAATATAAAGAACCGATAACAAACTGGGCGGGGTTTTTTAAAAGATGCAAATTGTTGTACAGTGTAATTTGCGTTATATTTTAGAAATTAGATAAGCTGCGACAACAAAATAAAAAGTAGATTTTTTGTATGTAATTCGAAAAAAACGAACAAAATTTCAGCGCGATTGAGTAAGTGGGCATGGCAGCTGCCATACAACTTAATCCCATTTTTTAATAATCGGATGAAAACCACGCCTGCCTCCCATACAAAGTGACTTTATTAAAAAGGTAAATAGTCTTAGAATTCCACAAAAATGAATAGATGGACTTGAAATTTTTCGTATGAGCTTCGATATTTAATATGCACTCAGAGTATGAAATTCAACGAAATCGGGTGCAAACCACCCCTACCTCCCATACAAAGTGACTTTGAATATACTTTGGTTTGGTCGTGGGACTATTTTAATTTCGGCCCACTCGAAGATCATTGCTTACTAGTTATAAATTTAATTTACAATGAATATCAAAAGCACTTGCAGCTGGGCTATCGGCTTATCAAAATTATAAAAAACAGTTAAAACCTGGTTTTGAAATGAAAATAAATAGCATTTTTATGACCATCAAACAGGTTATAAAACAGGGAAAAAGGCCATTTGCGCACCTTGGCACTTTTAGAGCTTAAATAAGACATAGTAATGGTTAAATAAAAAATATATTTTTCCATATATGAAATGGCCCTTTTTTTAATTTTACAATATATTTTACCAATTTTTGCGTTTTTTTTTTAAAAAACCTCAGCTAAAATATATTTTTTTTTTATTTAATATTGTTGAAGCTAACCTAAGGTCTACACGAGACAATTTGTTAAAACAATTCCAATACACTCACACATTTTTTACTAACACGCTCACATTTTCTCAGTCGGCAGCTCAATTGTCTCAACAATCAGGCAGACAGTTGAACTAACAACAATTTGACGTGGGCTGACAATTTTCGACATTTTCTTTTGAATAATTTTTTCTTTTGAAATATTTTTTTGTGAAAAATATTTTTGAAAGTGAAAAATCAATATATACAGTGTTGTGCATATCAAAAGCAACCAAAATGGGCGTAGCAAACTTCTTCATATTTTTTATCGTCTTACTTCTTTCCCCAAAATTTAAATAGTTCTTTTTATTTAATCATGTATGTAAGAAAAGCAACTTACTTAAGTCAAATAATTATTGCTCCGATTAACGGTAAATGTCGGTCATATTTTTAATTTTTTGCTTAGTTATTGCTGATTTAAACTGAAAAGAGTCATTTACAAATATTTCTTTGTTCGAAGAAGATATTTGAAATTATCAAAACGTCATTTCGCGTGATACCCAGAGCCTTTTAAACAGCAATAATTGATGATTATGATTCAGGAGCATCACTAATTTCTTTATCAAAAAGTACAAAATAAATAAATCAATATTTCACGTCTTATAAAAAAGTTTGAGACTAAAAAAACTGTGAAAACCCTTCACTTGGTTGGTCCGAAGCTTAAAACAACACAGAGAGAGGACCGACATGTAATCCTAGCTTTTCAAAAATATCGTTTTTTATCATCTCAGTCTGTTATTAATCAAAAAAAATTTATACGTGGACTTGAGTACTGTGTAAAAAAATTAGAACGAAGGTTTGCTTTTAAGACATAATCTCTTAAAAGAGATAATCTCAAAAGAGATTCAGGTATTGAATTGACCAGCTCAATCGCCTAATCTTAACCCAATAGAAAATCTATTCGGAATCCTTAAGCGAGGAGTCGGTGGGCAAAGGTTTTCTTATAAAGCTGCACTCAATGAGACACTGACACAGCAGTGGCGAAGCATATCACAAACTATAATTGACAACCTTATAGCTTCAATGCCACGCAGATGTGTTGCGGTTATTAAAAATAAAGGTTATTTTACCAAATATTAGCCCTATAACCTGTATTTTCAATCGATTTAAATTTCTTTAGTTTATGTTGCTTTAGTTATGCATAGCATAATTTTTACTTTGTATTTTATTTATTATAATATATTATAACTATAATAATTTTGAAAATGGCTTTTTTGGTTGCTTTTTATATGCACAACACTGTATATAGTCTGTTGTTTTTTCACTTTCACAAGCAAACTTAGTATTTTTTTGAAGTTTTCTGTATTATTTCTTTCCACTTTCAAAAGAAACGTCTAATAAACTAAACAAATGTCGTTTATTGTCATGCAATTGTTAAGCCCACCTACGTCACGATAGAGAATTTTCTTCGAATTGAAAAAAAATTGACAACTAATATAAATTAAAAAAACTGTTATAACAATTGTCTTGTGTAGACGCAGCGTAACTGATGACTAATCTTTTAACAAGTTCAAAAATTACTGTAAAACATATAAATAAATTTATGAAAACGTAGCTTTAAAAAATGAGTCAAAAAGAAATAATTATAGAAAAAAGGCATGAATTTGGAAAAATAATAAAAAAATATAATTAATATCAAATACACAACTTGGATTCTTGTTGGGATTCTGAAGTAAGATTGCAGAAAGCCAGGTAAGATAAAAAATACAGTCCAACCGTGCTCGCCAGCTGAGCGTTCGAATATGGTCCTTCGAGCCGGATCCTGATCGGCACAATATTCTGTGGATAAGGAAAAAGGATAAGTTATCGCTTTTTATTTTGATTTCGGAATGTTTACCTAAATATATTGCCGACCACATCACAGCATTTTATTAACGGATACTAAAGGATTCTACTTATTTTTCCTTTAGGCAGATAAAGAAGAAATATTTTCGCAAGGATTTGATACATTCTCCGAATAAAATAAAATTAGGAAATGTCAAGTGGCTGGAAGGTAACCAAGATGGCGGCATGTAAGTAAGATTATTGATCGAGTGCGCTGCTCGATTGGATGTTTGACAGTGATTGGCAATTAAAAGCGCGATTAGCAGAGCAATGATTGGCACAATTAAAAACGCGATTAGCAGACGAGCGCGGTTGGACTGTATTTTTTTTTTCATGCCTTTTTTCTATAATTATTTCTTTTTGACTCATTTTTTAAAGCTACTTTTTCATAAATTTATTTATATGTTTTACAGTAATTTTTGAACTTGTTAAAAGATTAGTCATCAGTTAGCTTCAACAAATATATTACAATATTTTATTTAGTTTCAAAATATTTTATAATGTGTTGAAAATATTTAAACACCACATATAGTCTAGTCGACCTCAAATTCAATACATTTCATACAAAACAGTCAGGACCTAGTTTGTACATATATTTTTAGGACCATCAAACGGGTTAAAAAACAAGGCAACTGGCCATTTGCGCATTTTGGCACTTTTAGAACTTAGAATAGACATAATAGTTGTTAAATAAAAAATACATTTTTGTAAATACAAAATGGCCCTTTTTTTATTTTCCAAAATATTTTACCAAATGTTCATTTTTTACGCAGTTATATCGATAAATACCGTTTTATAGCGCAAACATTTTAAAAGATAGGTAATTGAAGATATTTTATTTTTTTTTTTTTTATCTTTTTCATAAAGTATACCAATTTTCAAATCTTTTGGATATTGGGAAATATTTTAAAAAAATAATTAAGTATAACTAGAAAACTCAAAAGCAAAAATTTAAAAAAATCACCTTTTGGGTAAACTTTCAAAAATTTTTACATTTTTTGTAGAAAGTGCAGGTAAATAAAAAAATTATCCTTGTGATCAATGGATATTATTTTACAGTTTTAAATATTCAAAATGTAAAAATTCGATTTCGACTTTTCTCCGTCTAGCATGCCCTTCCGCATCACTGTGCCACGTCTCCGTGAAGGAATCATTAGTATTTAAATATTTTCAGCATACTAAGACTGCATTTCGGAAGCATTTTGAAGCACTTTACATGCAGTCTTAAAACATTAAACGCGCCCTTCTCGAAAATTTTTCTTTTGAAACCGCGAAACTCGAACCCAATTATCTTGAAATTTACACTGTCAAGAAATATTTTCCTTTTTTAACGCATTTAAGTCGATTTTTCTATTAAAACAATTTTTTTTTTATTTGATTCCAGAATTCTAAAAACCCGCATAATAAAAAGATCATGTCACTACATTACGCACCGCACTTGAAAATATTGCAGTCTACAAAAAAATTTCGTTTTTTATCCAGATTATAATCCTGAGTCGCCCGTTTTTCCGCACATGCAAAGAAATTTTTTGTTAACCGTAACTGAAAAATTCACCAACTACACTTCGTTTGCGAGTTGTATTTGCCACAAGCGAATATTCAGTTGTCATCAAATTAAAAATACATCTTATATTTATATATACATATATGTACAGCAAGCTATTTCAGTCATTATTATTTATTATATAATTATCTGTCTCCCTATGTCCGTCCGTTTTCTTATGGATTGCACTCATCGCACCTCTGTTGCTATCTTCGTCCGCGAATTAAGCAAATTATAAATTTGCTTCTATAGCAACAATTTGTCCAAAAAGTAACTCCGAACTATAAGCGTTGTGTTTATACAATGAAGGGAAAAACAAACGAAGTTTTCAGTTGGGAAAAACAAATTTTCAATTGCTGCAATTCAAAAATCACTCACGTTTATGACAAACGAAATTAATTTCGTGCAACTGAATGACGCATTTCGCGCAACTGACTATTATTATGACAACTGTTGAAACGTTTGCAAATAACAATTTCAAGCACGACAAACGAAGTTCGCTTGCGGCAAACTCGTGATATATTTTTTTTGTTGTTTGTTTTCTTTGCGTGCAGTGTGCCGTTTTTTTTTTCAGGGACTAAAACTTTGTAAGGCCTTAAAAGGCAGCAAAACTCAAGATAAAATATATAACAAGAAATTATTTTGACCCAAAAAAAAAGGAAGTAACCCTTCAAAAACGAAATGTTTTAAATCTTAATACTTATCAAGTTTACATACAAATTTGAAAGTTTACATACAAATTTTAAATGTAAAAACATGACCCTTGTGAAACCTTTAATTTGCCAGATGTTGATTTAAATAAGCTTTAGATAAAATATTAATTCTATGAAATTTTTCGAAATAATATCGAATTCTTCACACTTTACCGACCGAACATACAACTACTTGCATATTTACGAAAGAATATTTTGCAATTTTTTTAAGAATCTATCATAGCTCCCATTCATGTCTTGAGATCATAAGGGTTCCATATATTTACGAACAAATTATTTCTCACAACCAGCAACTAAACTCTATAAAAGTACACATTTTGTCTCCAAATTGTTGCCTTCCAACATAACCGTCTCTGCAGCAATCGTAGAGATATAAAAACCTATACTATATATATATATGTATGTATGTATACATAAATAAATATATATATATTACATTTCTTTCTTTTATACGTTTTATTTTTATGGTTGCCGTAGAAATGGACCCGCCTTCTAGCAAAACGTTCACCTATCGCGTCGACTCAAATGTGTTCGTCTTACTTCGTTTTTTATTATTTTGCATGAGTGCCTGTTTTTGCCATTTCTGCCAACGTTCTTGGAAATGGATTTTATTTGCAGCCAAACGTAGACGTCCAACACACCAACAGGCTGACTGTGTTGTGGGCTGTTGGGGCTGTTGTGCAACATGGTAGGGAGTCAAGCGCATAGCAACGTCCACAGTAGTAAGCAGCAGCAGCAACAGCAGGACCATCACCAACTCAACCCAACAGCAACAAATGCAGCACTCAGCAAAGAGTCCTTGCTGCACATACACACAGACACACACATTGAAGTAGCAACCGACAGTAGCCTCTCGTTGTCGTTCTCCTCCTTTTGTGCAATAATGATGCGAATGAGCACAAAATGCAATAAACTTTGTGCGATGTCCTGTCCTGTGCACTGGCTTGAATTTATTTACGAGCATTTTAGCTGCTGGCTTATAAATGTGAGAATGTGTGTGTTTGTGTGTATATGCTACACAGCATACTCTGCAGGATGAGTTCAAGAATTGGTATTCGTCGACGTTGCACTAGGCAGCAGTCAACCATGCAATTCGTAACTTCAAAAAAACAAGTGGAAAAAATACCAGCTATGGATGTTGCTGTAGGGACTCGTTATAAGAGGAAATACTTGAGTGTGGAAATGGAAAAAACAAAATGCAGCAGCACAAAAATATTTTATATACGCTTATATGAGGTACACAATATGTTGAATGCTGGCTGAATTTTAAATTTGTACCTTTTTTTTCACAAATTAGAGAGAATTCCAAATTAAGCAGGAATAACAGAGATAAAGCAAAAATTTATTTTATATTGAGTGTAATATGTGCAAAAAAAAACAGACAAAAAACAAAATCAAATTCAATTTAGAAATCTTTTAAAATTAATTATGTTCCTTGAAAGCATTTAGTTGGGATTCGATGGGAGTGCCGCTACAAAATCGCAAATGCCCAATCATGCAACGGCGTTGCATGGAATTATTACTCAATGAATATATGCGACACAGTAAATGTTAGGAAAGAGAAATTGAGGATTTATACTTGGCCTTCCGAGAAAATAAAAAAAAATAAATTTTGAAGTCGTCAGATACTGTAGGTACCAGCTAATGCAACAAAAACGCAAAATGGTTGCAAGGAATTTTTAATCACTGAAAAAATTTATTTCCCGAAATTTTATTACATTGAAAATCTTATTTCACGGTAGCAAAAAATGGTTCTTTGACCTCATTACGGAAATAAAACAACATTTTTTTTGGATCGACGATACCAAGGAGGTAACCACATAATGCAATAAAAATGCAACAACAATTTTTAAACGTTGCATAAAATTTTAACTACATGACTATTAAAGCTACGGTAAATTTTATGGAATGACGGTAAAGCTGAGGTTTTCGGTCACACGATAAAAGTTTAAAAAAAAATTAACAACGTCATGAGGCCTCTAAAGAAGCTCCTGAAAGTACCATAAATGCACCAAATACAAAAGTAAAATATATAAAAAAGCAAATATATTAAAATAAGGATTTGGATAAAGAGAAGGACAATGATTAGGAAAAAACAATGAGGGAAAGTATTTGAATCAAGTGTAGAAACTGGAAAGATAAAGAGTAGTACAAAGATTTCGACTCAGATAAGAGCATGGAATATGACAAGGATAAGGACATGAATTCAGACAATGATTGGATAAAGAACTACGTCAATTATTGGGATAAGGAAAATTACAAAGATTTAGGCACAATTAAAACAATATTTTGGATACGATTGAGAAAATGTTAAGCACAAGAAATGGAACAAGAAGTAGAACAAGGATTTGAACACAGTTAGGACGAGATCTATACAAAGATTGTGAAAAAAAATTGGACAATGATAAGGTTAGTTATTCGAACAATAATAAGAGTTGGGACAAGAATTATGACAATTATTAGGACAAATTTAAGAAATTATTTATTAGAATTTTATTATTCAATAAAATAAGCCTGCATAAAATCAAAACGATCGGTTCACTGAGTTTCGAGAAATCTTGGTCACCGACTTTGAAAACATGGTTTCGAGAAAAAGGCATTTGAAAATAAGGGTCAGCACTGCGCGCTCTCGAAGGCTGCTCACTCACTAGGCTATAACTTTGTTTTTTTTTAAGATATCGACTTGAAATTCTAACCACATATTGTTGAGTTTTTAAAAAAAAAAAACAGTTATGGGTATATAACCTCCCTTAAGCTGCGTAAGCAAACAGTTTCACTATTTCCTTATGTTTGTCTCTTTGCAAGAAACAGAAACAGGTATCCAAGCGAGCAGAAAATAAAGAGAGAAGAAAACTATTGTGTTGTTTTCTTAAGACTACAACATGTGTTTTGTTTTTTATATTTTGTTGTCATGATCACAACCACAACAAAGACCAAACAAATAAAAACCAGGGTTCGTATTTTTTAAGCATTAAGCAACCAAGAGTACAATTTTTTATTTTTAAGCACTTATAAGTTACATACCGACGGACATGGCTAAATCGACTCGGTTGGTGATGCTGATCAAAAATATATATACTTTTCCTTATCTACCATTCCTCCTTATGGGCGTTACAAACTGAGTAAGAAAATTAATATACCCCTTTAACGTTTTTATATGGGACCCCCCTAAGGAAGGGTCGGAGGGGATGGGTCCCCAAGGGAAAAATGTTTCTTTTGCAAAAGTAATGGCGGTTGGTTATACATATAAACCCTCTCCGGCACGTTCTTAAAGGTATACTTTCAGGTTAATACAATAAATTTTCAAAAATTTGTATGTGAGCTCCTCTAAGGAGGGGTCGCACAATGGTTCCAAATCGAAAAAAGACGGCCAAAACCTCTAAGAGTTGTCTAATCTGCATGAAAATGATTACTGGTAGGTTTTTGGGGTCGCTGATCACGAATCTGAAGTCAAAAATTCGAAATTCAAAATGGCGGGTTAAAAATGGCGGCCACGAAAATGCTAATTTTTATAACATCTATATAATGCAGTACAATTTTGCTGCTCCGAAAGTTTTCGGGATCGCTGATCACGAATCTGAAGTCAAAAATTTAAAATTCAAAATGGCGGCCGTAACAAGCTAAGTTTTACAATAACTATATTATGCATTTCAAATTTGGTGCCCACAGAGTTTTCGGGGTCGCTGATCATGAATCTGAAGTCAAAAATTCGATATTCAAAATGGTGGCTTAAAAATGGCGGCCATGAACATGCTAATTTTTATAATGCTGCCACGAAAGTTTTCGAGGTCACTGTATACGAATCTGAAGTCAAAAATTAAAAATTCAAAATGGCGACTAAAAAGTATAGCCATTCTTTATTCTGTTTCACAAAACGGATGTTTGTTCTTTTGCTTTTGTTGCACCTCTCAAAATATTTATTTAAAAATTTTTTATATAAATCAATAAGAATCTTTTTTTTATGTCACAGTTATTTGCACATTTTAATTTTTCTGCCAAAAAATAAACGATTTTCGGTTTTATAGATTTGTTTTTTATATTATCTATATCAACATCATATGCACAGAAATTAAAGTGAAAACAAATGACTACTCAGCTAGCTTCGATAATGCGACAAGTGAGGTAAGCATGTAAATTTTAATGTTTTAGTAATAATATAAAATAAAAAAATAAAGATAAAAATAATGCTTTAAAAAATTTTTTTTTAGTTTCCGACATTATTTTAGTTTTTCTTAAAATTTTCCTACAGTGGCATTTAGTGGCAAAAAAACATTTTTTTATAAGTATAATAAGATATCCCACATAGGAACCAATACCTTTCTAAAGGGGAAAAAAGGGGAAAACACTTTCGTTTTTTCCATTTTAACCGAGTGAAATATTGAAAGATGCTATTTTTTTTGTATTTTTTAAAAAAAGTGCATGAATGTTTTTTAAAGTTTTACTTTTTTCTGATTACTTAAATTTTGCTCCAACGTTTGAAAATATAAAACAGTATAAATTACTTATACAAATAAAACAACAAGAGCTAGAAATTGACTTACAGCCCTATTCTGGCATAATCGTCACAATCAATTGATACTGAAAAATTGTGATTATTTCGATTCGATCTCTATTGATTCGTATTCAGGTTGAACTGTCACAAGCAAAAAACTTTAAAAATTCACCACATCATGTTGTAAAGCTTTTTGAATTGGTCACCTTCTTTTTATATCAACTTGCTCATCAGATGTCACTGGAAAAGAAATGTCGATACATTTTTTTGTAACAATGAGCAGTGAGATATGCTGAATTGACCGCGATACCGATGATTGGCTCATGGAAGTCGAAAAATGATTGCCGACATAGTTAAGATAAGAGCCATTAGCATAAACATGAATAGTTGCCAAAAACCTCAAGGCAAATGGTATGGACGACCTTCGCTCATCATGTGGTTGGAGTTCCTCAATAAAATTCCAACACACACTGTATTCGGCAGTTGAAATGAATTTGCAAAGACGATTTCGGTGTCCTAGAAGCCGTCTTCTTAAGATATTCCCTTCTTTTTGTTATTATTGTTTTTTTATAAAATTTTATTTGTATGAATTTTTCGCTGTGACCTTCTTAGCTGCTTGTCACTATTTTGTTCACTATTGATACAAAAAGAGCTTTTTAAAAGTGCTCAGAATAGGAATTTGTATCAATTGTGACTTCTGTATCAATTGATACTGAGGTGGCTTTTGTGACTTTGTTAGAATAGAGCTGTTAAAATATTACTTTTTTTTTGTAACCTTTTTGTCAAACTTTGAAGGACTCAAAAATCCTTAAAAATTTTTAAAAAAAAAATTGAGAGCGCAGTTTCTTTACTTTGTCTATCTTAAATAGATATCTGAAGTAAAAAATTTTTTTTAAATTTCTTTAAAAATGAGGATTTGGCAGTCTTTTTTCGATTCTCCGATCGGGTCGGAGGGACCCGAGGAAATAATGTTCCTTTTGCAAAAGTAATGGGGGCCGGTCATATATATTAATCTTCTCCGGCCCTTCCTTAAAGCCCCTCCTCTTCAGGTTTAGGGAATAAGTATACAAAAATCATTAAATATGTACGGGATCCCCCTAAGGAAGGGTCGGAGGGGATAGGTCCCCAAGGGAAAAATGTTCCTTTGCAAAAGTAATGGAACTCATCGGCTCTACCTTAAAGCCTCCCTGTTCAATTGTTGGGAATAAATTTAGAGATCGCTAAAGATAGTTTACTTTGATTGTGTTTGTGCCCTCGGTTCAAAAGCATAACAGTGAGAGGATGTGTTTTCTATTCGAAACTTCTCTCTTATCACTGTTTGGTTTGGTTTGTGTCGTTATCTTAGAAAGATTCAAAAAGAACAGAAAAATACTTATCTTTAGAGTTTTTTTGCGATCCTTGGTTTCAAAGTTATCAAGGCTGACGAGTTTTTTTGTTGAAAATTTTCCTATCTATAGCTATCTATGCCTATCTACACTCGCTGCCAAAAAAACCCTCGCACTGAACTCATCTCTGAATATCATGTAAAAATAAAAATTTTTTGAATGATAATAAAACAAAATTAAAGATAATGATTATAAAAAAACCATTTACATTATTAAAATGTATAAACTTCGTCATAAAATACATTGTTTCTTGAAATTTGACAAATATTTCAAAAATGGTGCAAAACCGGTTGAAACAAATATTTTTCGCTGTTTTATTAATTTTTCAAAATAAGTTTTTTATTTAAAAATTGCATTTAGTTATATGAAATAAAGGTAAATTAAATTGTATTCAGTACAAAATGAAGCACAAAAAAAATAAAACTTGATAGTTCTGACACTAAATATTTCAATATTTGGTATTACTGCCTCTATCCTTTATGACTTCCTCAATGCGAATTGGCATTGAGTCAAATAGTTTTTTATATAGTATTCATATATTTCTTGGAACCATTCATCCGATATAATCTGTTTTAAGTAAATTAGAGAGGTCGGCCGCTTCTTCCGAATTCTTCTGCCATGTAATGCCAACAATTTTCAATAGGCATATTGATTAATGTCAGAGCTATTTCCTGGCCAAGGCAAAGATATAATTCCTGATGAATTTTTTTTATTTGACACCTGAAATTTGTAACAAAACATAAAATTGTAAAAAACTAGTCTTAAAAAAGATTTAACACTTACAGTTTATGCCCTGTGACAAGGTGCCTAATCGTCCTGAAAATGGATAACAGCTTGATGTTTGTAAAGTTGCTCCCAGGTAGGAATAACGCCTTTATTGATGATGTCAATATATTTTGCAGCATTTACGGAACCTTCCAGCATGATTTTTTCTCCAACACTGTATCTTGTTATCGCTCCACAGACCATTACATAAGGAAACATTCTCCTTAGGCAATACACATTTTTCAGAAAATCGGTCGCCCTATTTGCGGCGCACAATGGCATTTCCGTCTGCTCCGAAGGGATTAAATTTAGACTCATCTGAGAATATGACTTGAGCCCAGTCCATTTCAGACCAATTTTTATAAGATTTAGCTCATTCCAACCTTTGTTTTTTCATTCGAGGAACAAGCAAGGGTTTTTTGGCTGGGCGCCAAACAGTGCTTTGTCCCATAGGCAAAATTAAAATAAAATAAAGTGCTTAGAATATTTAAGTATTATACATTTTTGTAAAGCTAATAAAGTACCTTAAATAAATTCGTAAATAGAATTTATCATCTCGTCTTTTTGTTAACAGTAGAGGGCGCTAAAGTCAGAAAACGTTTGAGGTAAAACTGTTGAACGGAAAAACGGTTTTTACTGTGTTACAAAACAAATTTTTAAAATTTCATTTTTTATTGTATTGCTTTGAAACTTAACAGTTTTGTTTATAACTATAGGAACAAAAAAACAAAAATAATCTGTTGTAAATATTTTATATAAAAATGTTGTTTGTGCCATCGAAAACTTATGCGATTTTTTATTTGGAATTCCCAAAATGCAAAAGTTTGATAGACTGAAAAATTTTTGTTTTTAAGAGTAGGTAATTTTTTATTTGTGATTTTAGTACATTTTAAAGAGCTTAAATAGAATATGTAAAAAAGTTTTAGATTTTTCACCCGGAAATGTAAAAATGATATGAATTTTTAAAGACATATTTCCTAAGTTTCAGAAAAAGTTGCAGAGACCTAAGTTTATGGTACTGCCAAAATTTAAAAAAAATAAAGGTATGCAATTTTTTTTATTTATTACTATAAAAAATTTATCAAATTTTGATGTAGTGTATAATTTTTATTAAATAGTGACAAAAACTTACCAAAAATTGAAACAATATTTTTTGTTTTTTTTGGCGAAAACCCTAAAGTTTTGCAAACTTTGAAAAAATTAAAAAAATATATAAATAAAAAGTAGGCGATTTTTTATTCTTCATTTATATACTTTGTTAACAAATCTAACCACTAGTAAAAAAAAAATTTAAGATTTGTAACTGGAAATTTGAAATTTTGTATTTTTTTAAAACATCTATATTTTTTAGTTTTACAAAGACCAAAAATATGATTATATAATTTTTTCCTAGTAAAGGGCTCCAGGGACGTTCAATGTTCAATTGAATTTTTGTAATCTGTGCAATTTTATTGACTGTAGGTCTGTTTGAGAACTTTTCGAGTAAAAAATATCAAGTAACTTTTACTGGGAGAGTAAAAAAATATCGCAAAAAGTAAACGAACGACATCCAGTAAAAAGTATCAAGTAATCAACATTTGTTTGTAAACAGCTGATTCATGTTTTCCGTTTTGCTTTTCGTTTCATTGCTTTCCCTATGTTTCAACTCATTTACTCCATGAACACACTGCACTTTGTTGTTGCGTGTGCTAATACTAAGCTGACGATATGACTTGTTATGTACATTTTGCGATTATCCCATACAAGAAAAACGACGAAAGAAAATACAAATAGAGATTTAATGGCTCATTTCTTATTAATGTCGGATCCGGAACTATCGTCACTTAGGTCTACAAAACACATAAAAAAATGATGAATTCAAAGAAATTGAGAAATACATTTTGAAAGAAAACATCATATATTACAATTAAAATTAATTATCTTATTTGTTGAGCAAATTTAGTAACAAATTTATTTATGACCCTTTTTAAAGAGAATATTAAATTATTTGCATTTTGATCACAAATGTAGCAAAAATTTAGTTTATGAGAAAAAGGATATATTGGAGATGGTCATTTACTTGTATCGAATGAAGCCAAATTTCTCAGAGAG
The DNA here is from genome assembly GCA_943735915.1 of Pherbina coryleti. Lineage (NCBI taxonomy): Eukaryota > Metazoa > Arthropoda > Insecta > Diptera > Sciomyzidae > Pherbina > Pherbina coryleti. Next base: position 46,463,060 of record OX030951.1, on the reverse strand, counting down.
CTCAAAAACATAGTTTTATAAGTTGTTATTAGTGTTTAGTGCATTTTGATCACAAATGAAGCTAAAATTTAGTTTTTGAGAAAAAGGATGTATGGGAGATGGTCATGTCCTTGTATCGAATGAAGCAAAATTTCCCAGAGAGCCCAAAAATATAGTTTTATAAGTTGTTATAAGTTTTCAGTGAATTCTGATCACTAATGTAGTTGCAATTTAGTTTTTGAGAAAAATTATATATGGGAGGTAGTCATGTCCTTGCACCGAATGAAACAAAATTAACCACTAAGCTAAAAGACATATTTTAACAGATAGTTACCAACTTTCGATTTATTCTATATACAATTATAGCTAAAATTAAACTTTTAAATTTAAAGATGTATGGGAGGTAGTCATGTCCTTGCACCGATTTTTCCGAAACTTCGAATTTTTCTTAATCAACATATTTTGTACCAGCACACCAAATTTCATTTTTCTGTGATAACTTCTCTAATTTTGCCGATTCACTATATGGGGACAAAGCACTGTGCGCCGTGCTCTAAGTTCCATGCTGTCAAGCCGCCTCTGAACTGTTCTGTCACTAATTTTTTTTTTTAGTCATCGTGTGAAACATTTTATTAATTAGTTCAGCATGTTAGAATCGATCTGAATCACGTATTCTTGTAATTTGACGATCATCTCCTTCCGTTGTCTTTTTGGGTCGTCCGCTACCCTTTTTACGGGCCATGAAGCCAAATTCTTCATAATTTTTGCTCACATTTCTTACACTCCACTAATTTGTACCTACTTTAATAGCAATCTGACGTTTGCTTATTTTATTTTTGTAAATAGCAAGAATTAGAGCTTTTTGTTCTAAAGAAAGCACCATCTTAATATTGACTTTACATAAGCACTTGTTTCAGTAATAACACTCATAAATTGGTTAAGCACGTAATTCAATTAAATTATTTTTCCAAATAACTGTTAAAACCATGCTACAACATAAAATAAACACAAGGTTGCCATTTCTTTCAAAATAACAATGAATTTGCTATTTAAAGTTGGGATTTTGTAAAAAAATTTAGTGCGAGGGTTTTTTTTTGGCGACGAGTGTATGATGAATTATTACGAAACTCTCTGTTAGTTATTCAAAATTTTTATATCTTAGTGAACAAACGCTTTCTTAAGCAATTCATTCTTAACTCTTAAATATCCCTTAAAAAAAAAAAAACTGAACTGACTTTTTGTACAACTCAATAATTATTAGAATTTTAAATCAAATTCTTAGTTATACTGGGTCTACCAGTTAACTATAGAAGATTTTATTAATTCTTACTAAAATTTTTAATTTCAACTTCTAAAATAAAATTTAAATAAAATTTTCAAAATTAGGAGTTTTCTATCCGCTCCTGCCACATATGAAAATATTTAATTTAAGTCACTAAAAACGACGAACTTTATTAAAATATTAGTTTTTGCCCCGTCAAAATTTCGTCTACTAATCTTCACGCAGTTAAGATAAGCTTCAACTCGAAACAAATATTCTTGATAACTTCAACACTCAAGACAAAATGCGTATGTCTCATAAAACTGTTGACTCATTTGGTGTTATGAAAATATCTTATCTAAGCTAAGGCGGAAGATTTTCTTAAAAACAAATCACTTTCTGTGGAATCGCTTTTTCTCCAGATCTCATGTTTTGTGTCCATATCAACTCCACTGAATGAGTTTGCATGTTAATTACCTAAAATTTCAACAATCACTCATTTACTGCTGAAGGTCCTTTAAAGAAATATTGATGAGAAAGTGCCTGTCATTAAATAGCAGCATTCAGGCAGAAATTGCGCTAATTTTATGTGAGCCTGCAGCGTTAATGTTTTTTTTTTTTTCTCTCTTTTACAACTAAAGCAAAAACGTTTTTCATGTTGGAGTAGAAGTGGCCGTTTTTTGTTATTGCTGCTGTGCCCATATTACTCGGCACTTCCTTATCCATCTTCTTCAAGTTGAACAATTTTTCAATTTAGAATGAATTTTCATTCAATGAATTTTTAAATGAGAAAATTACTTTTCACTACTTTTGTAAGAGAAGAGAGACAAAAAAGAAAATACAAAAAGTGCTGCTACTAAAAGCGTTAAAAACGAGCACTAGAAAAGCGCTAACGCTTAGCTGATAGCGGAAACGTTCTATTGATGTTGTTGTTGTTGTTGTTGTTGTTGTTGTCGTTGTAAATCGCCATTAGCAAAAATGCTTATTAAAAATTTACATTTCAGTCCACTTTAACTCTTTTGGGTGTTGCCAATTTTCGCCACTTGGCATTGAGAAGACCGAGCAATGTGGCGGCTTGTCTTTTATGTGTGTGTGTGTGGGTAAGTGTGTATGTGTTTAAATATACTCTCTATACTCAAGCGTTTTCATGCCAGCATTAATGAAATATTAAAAATAAAATTTAATTCATTTGCAGCAGAATGCTGGGGATGCTGGGCTGTTATACAGGAAGTGGCCGTAATGCTCTCCCGCTACCACGCTGCATTGAGAAGAAAACAATGCCAAAGAAAATCCTTGCTTAAGGAAGGAAGTTGAGCCAAAGCCAAAAGGATTTAGCTTGCGTGCGTGCAGGCTTGTTTGTGTGTGTGTGTGTGTGTGTGTGTATGTGTTGGACCGCTCCATCAGTGCGAACCCGAGTGAGTGTTTGTCTGCAGGGCTCCTGATAGTAAAATGAATTTCAACGTTGACTTGACCTTTTCTTTTGATAAATTTTCTCCTGGTTGGCGGTAGCGTAGAAAATTTCTGGATATTAGAAATTTTTAGCCTTTGGGCAGATTTTTGATTATTTATTGTGCTCTTTTCCTGGTAAACTTGCTAGCGTGTTGGTATTAGTCGACGTTGGTGGGCTATTTTTACAATTAGTGCAAAATTTAAATTGAAGGGCTTGCGATTGCTAACTTAGAAGAATGTTAACTTGAGTTCGATGAACGAATTTAAGGAAATTTTTAATTTAATGTTTTTATTTTTTTTTTTTTTTTGACATCCACTTTAGCATTTATTAATCTTTGCTTTTTGGGTCATCTTAGATCTTTGGTCAATCTAAGAATAATTTACAAATGAATGTTTATTTTTTGAAAATCAATTATTTCTAAACCAGTTAGAGCAGTGGTGTTCACACGCATACTACCACAATTTTCAATTTTTGTGCTTGTGTTAGTAGCTCTCACGCTCTCTGCACTGACAAAAATTATAGTACAGGTATTAAGGAAGAATTGCGTTATAATTATTATTAAAACTATCATTATCATGATCGTTATTATTATCACTCTCATTATAATTGTCATTATTATTATTATTAATATTATACTGCACAAAAACTCATTTTCATATCCCACTAACTTTTTGTGCAGTGCAAAACACACGACCAAGCGGCGTGAACAACACAGCTTGAAGTTTCAGCTCCAACTGATTGAGAGAACTTCGTGCTTGCGATCGTGTACGTGTTTCGACTCTCGAATAAAGCATTCGAGTCTCACCACGCGTGGTACTACGCATGATACAATTATACAAGGTAGGAGTGACAACTTGCTTTTTTCTCATCAGTACCTTACATCGCCTGTCATTTGCCTGTATATTTTGTTTTCTATTTTCTTTTTTTCTTTTTTCGTTCTCTAATTTATACTATTTTTGACAGTTGGCGTAAGACGAAAGAACTGTCACTCCTACCTTGTATAATTGTATCATGGTACTACGGGAACATCACTGGTTTAGAGCAGGGCATGATACAATTACAAGGTAGGCTCATATTGGAGAGCAGGGTGCGCTAGTTGTCAAAATCAGCTGATAGCTTTTAGTTTTTCTTTGTTGTTGTTGTTGCTTTTGTCGTTTGACGTTTGTGGCTTCTACAGCTTTGTTGTTGCAAAATTTCACAATTGAGCAGCCATTTTAAAATGAGCCTACCTTGTAATTGTATCATGGAGCAGGGCTGGGCATTCTAACACAGTCACATTTTATTTTGTCTTGTTAGTGTTGGTGCGCTCTTGAACCGCATACACTGAGCATAATAGTTGTCACAATTATCAAGATTTGTAAGTTTTAATTTTTTATTCTACGTTTTTATATTTAGTCATCGGTTATGTTCATTATTTCTTCTATGAAATTAATTAGACAAGTAATATGAATGAATAATGTAAAGAACGTTAATAAACCTTAATATATAAGAATAATTATTTTAATATTGTAAAATCTTAATATATACGAAAAATTAAAATTAATAATGCAAAAATAATTATGTAAATAATAAGTAAGCAAATAAAATAAGTAAGTAAGTAATCAAAAATCAAATTAATTAATATGAAATAGTATAGATATACAAATAATATTAAATTCTACGAAATAAAAATTATATACATAAGTATTATGAATCTACAAGCCAATAGGTTGATTTTTTTAAGAGTGTACATTAAATTTGCAGCGCAAAATGACCGTCTGCGAACGACTGATTTATATTCTCTTCTGTTGTGAGCTTTGTGTACATGAGAAAAGATACGCTCACAGAGAGCTCAGTGAGCTATGGGGTGCCCTGCCCTGGTTTAGAGTGATTCACTCATAAAAAGCTTTGAAAGGAATGGTTAATATCGAACTGATTCATCTTATATATTAATACGCAAACATCAAATGTTGTCGTACACTTTTTCAATATTTATTTTAGAATAAGGACAATGAAACGTATATCATTCGAAAGGTACTGCACCATAGATGTGCCGAATTATGTTAGATTTTAAATTTATGACCTTTGACCCGAAATATTAACGTTGAAAGTTTATATCAATTTTAGTTAAAGATCTCAGAACTGGGAAGAGGTAGAATGAAGAATGTGGTATCAGATGAGAGATCTGGCTACACAATATGATTGAATATAAGATGGTGACCTTTGACCTCAAATATGAGCGGAAAAAGAGCATTTATTAAATAAAAGCTAAACTATAAGAGATGGAAAAACATGATATAAGAAAGAAATTTAGACATTCATAAGATGTGCAAAAAAAAATTTAATATTTTTCACCATCGTTTACGGTTACCCTACAATAAGCACTTTTTCATGTAACAAGTGTCAGTATATATTGTGGTGGTAAAATTGCTTACAAATAGTAAATTTTGAAAATTTTCCGTTATTTTGACATCAAAATTATTGTGATATCTCCAAAACTATAGATGTTTTCAGTACAACGTTTTTTGTATGGAAATTCGTTGGTTGAGAAAAATAACGGTATACGAAAACTTTTTTTTAATATTTTCCACGAATAGTATGTTAAAAAAATTTTCCGTTATTATGACATCAAAATTATTGCGATATTTTGAAACCTGTAGATTTTTTTCATGCAATGCATTTCTTAAAGCAATGTCATTGCCTCAGAATGAAAAAAAACAATTGATATTTCAAATTTTGATTTTGCATGCAAATATCTCAGCCATTTTTCAATCGATTTTCCCTAAATTTTCTTTGTCTGAAAGTTTAATTAAATTACTTTTGAGAAATACGAAAAGATTTACCGTTATCTCACTAATTCAATTTCTTATGCTGTTTTCAAAAACACTCTAAAATATTCAATTTTTGCTTTAAAATTAGACCAGACGTTCTTTTTTTGTAATTTTTTTTTTTGTTTTTCTATTTTCTTCTCTCACACTCTTTCATATACCATATCATTTATTTGCAACAATTGCTTCATTTTGACACATAATTTAATTAAGTGTTTCTATCATCGAAAATCATGAGCTACCCCTTATGATTTTTTTGATGAAAATTACATTAAAAATGTTGTTTTTGTATTTTTTACAAAGTTCTACAGCTTAAAAAAGAATTTCTGTGAAAAAATTTTTCAAATATTTCAAACCACTCCAAAGTTATATACACAAATCTATGTTTTAAGCCATTTCCTTATCTACGACGTTGCCTAGAATTATTACTTGGAGTGTATATAAGGCACGACAAATATGATAAAACAAAAATTATACTGTTAGAAAAAATTTAACTTTACAACAATAAAAAATGAATCATAGTGTCTCTAAGGGAACCCCTTAATTAAAGTAACCTGAATGCACTACATGCAAAAGCAAAAAAAAAAATTAAATTAAAATTAAAATAACGACAAGTATTAGGACAAGGATTATAATAAAGATTAGAAAAAGGATAAGAACAAAGATTTGGACAAAGATTAGGACCAGAAATAAAATAAGGATTATGACACAGATTAGAGTATAGAATTGGACAAATATTAGGACATGAGTTCTGTCAAGAATTGGGAAGATGACTTCGACAAGGGAGATTGAGACATACCTAAAACAATATTTGGGGCAAGATTGGGAAAAGTATAATGACAAGAAATAGAACAAAGATAAGACCAACAAGTACAAAAATTTAGAAAGGAAGTGGGACAAGGATTAGGAAAGAATTTGAACAAGAATAAGCTTTGGACATGGATTAAAACAAGGATTTGGACCGGAAGTAGGTCAATTATTAGAACACATATAAGAATAAGAATATAAATAAAGACAAGTTTGGAACGGATGCAAGGATAGGGACAAGAATAAAGATACACTGTCACGTCAAAATCTACTGATGCGTCCACGATAAAGCCATCTTATTTTCAACTTTGCCAAGCGTTTTTCAATAAAAAAAAATAAGACAAAAATCGATATTGGTATGGTCGAATTTCGACCACAGGCAATACTAGTTCATATAAATATACGATTAGTCCCATCACTGCACAAAATACAATAATAATATAAATCACTCTTTATTGCTTTCAATTAAATATGCGTCCAGGGCTGAAAAAATCAACAGCCTGGGACTTTTTTATGAGAAATGGGAATCTTGTCCGCTGCAGTATATGCAAAAAAGACTTTAAGTTTGCAGGCAACACATCCAATTTAAACGATCATTTGCGACGAAGACATCCACCCTATTTCTAGGACACGGAAAATATAAAAGTGCCAAGCAATGAAGTTGAAGTTATTCAAGTAGTTTATTTGGATGAAGAGGCGAGTACTTCATCTGCAGGACATATTGGAATCGCTGATACCAATGTAGAAGAGGTGCCGGCACCATCTAGAGGGGATTCGGTAGATCGAGCAGCAGCAAAAGGAGCCAATTGTTTTCCAGCGCCAACAAAAGCCGTTCCAGTTGATCGAGCAGCAGTACAGGAAGGAAGTTGTTCCTCAGTGCCAACAAGAGTCAGTACTGGAGATCGAGCAGCAATACAAGGAGCAACAAGAGTGATTACGGTGGTCGATCAAACATCAATAAAAGGTATTGAAACTTCATGAGATGCAACAACCAAAAAAAGGAAGCAGGTACAAACAAAATTATTTGTAACAAAAGCGCGTTCAGAGCTTACTGAAAACGAAAAGAAAAGCATTGACGAATCTTTAGTCAAAATGGTTGCAAAAGATATACAACCACTTTTATTGTAGAAAATGAAGGGTTTGTTAAATATTAAAAAAAAATACAACCGCTATATTCGTTACCTAATCAAAAACTTCTTTCCAATACAATGCTGCCGTTCAAATACATGGAACTTCGAGATATACTAAAAAATATGCCTAAATCAGTCTCATATCTCGCCATAACAACCGATCTCTGGACTTCCGACAGCTAAAAAGGATTCTTATCCGTTACGAGCCAGTTTATTTTTGAACATCAATTGAAATCAGCAGTTTTATTAACAGTGACACTGCACTTTTAAGCACTTTTATCATCAGCAGTTTTTATATCAGTGCTGCTATTCGATATGAAAACTTTGAATTGGATGGGTGGTGCCACATCCCCTTGTCTAATGCTCGTTCACTTTTTCATAGAGTTTCATAGATTTGTAATTTATAGTTCGAAAGTTATAACGAAAATTTGGGCTGCTGAGAAGTGACCCTCTTTAAACGCCCATAAAATGTAACCAATGGAATGGTACGTGTGAATTGAGGTCGAATACCGATTTCCAAGGCTGTGTGACCTGTAATTCTAAAGCTACACTAAGGGAAATAACGCATATTAGCATTATCCACGCCTGAGTATAAATTTTATTTAAATATTTACGTGGATACATCAAATGTTTTCCTTACAACTCGTTTTCTTACCGTATTTGAATTTTATTTATACCACACACGTACACACATATTCCATACAAGCAAGCAGCAACAGCATCGCACACGTACACACATATTCCGACAAGCAGCAACAGCATCGCACTCTGTTCCTGCAGTTTATTTCTTGCAGTTGCAGGTTTCTTATAGTTCTCATTTAGTTATTGTTGGAAGGGTAATATAGCCTGAATTTTTGGCCAAGAAATGGAATGATGTAGGGTGGAGTGACAACTTGATATTTTCTGACAAATATCTTGCACCGGTTTTCATTTTCCTACATATTTTGCTTCTAATTTTGTATAATACTTTTTTTTCCTCTAGTTATACTATTTTTGGCACTTGGTGCCCTAATATTGCACCAACTGTCAAAAATAATATATACTATAGAACGAAAAAAGTGAAACAGAGAATTGGTGGACGCAATATTCAATTTAAATATGTTGTTTTTTAAATTCAATATTTTTATATAAATTTTCTTTAAATGCGATAGTTTTATTTTCAAATAGTAAATATTTGAAAGATATTTAAAAAAAATTCGTGCATAATTTTAATATATTTTTTATATTAATTCTGTTTAAATATTTAAATATTTTATTAAATTAAAAAAGTATTCAAATAAATTTTAAATATTTACGTAGACGATTTATTCAAATGCGTTATTGGTGCAAAATTGACTCGCTTTCTGGATAAATTAAAAAGTATTTGGATAAATTTAATATTGTTTTTCTCTTAGTGTATTCGATATGGCAAATTTTGGTAATATGGGATGTGCCACCATAGATATTTGGTACACTCCTTGTCCCTTCTCTTATTAATTTAAAAAAAGAGTCAAAACTGGTTGAGAAACACGGGAGAAAATGGTTCTTAACTGTTCTGACTACTCCTATTTATAAATAGATTATTTGTTTTCAATTTTCGATGTTGATGTTGTTCTTAATAATAATGATGTTTTTAAAACAATCACTTAAAAAGTATTGGTTATGAAACCATGTTAGGAAACCTTGAACCCCGAAATTCTGGAGCTTGAGAAAAGATAATTGCTCTATTCGTTATTTGGGGTCTAATCATGCCAAGGGGCATGCCATCTTTCAATCTATTCGTCATGGGGTCTAATAATCATTTTGTTATAAATGTTAAGTGTGTTCAAATAAACTCGCTATCTTGTTGTAAGTTAAAGCTCAAGGGACTTCAAAGCCTACGACAACGCTACCTTCGTAAAGATTCAGATGGTAACTGAGACCACTGTCCAATTTTAGTTTCAAGCTTTCAAAAGGGCAAAATGAAGTTATGGGTCACACACATGGCTGAATGCTTAGATTAATAAAAATTACCAATCGGTAAAAGCCTTAATTTTCTCGTAATAATTTTAAAATAGCAACTTTAACACTAACTGATGAACTCACTATAATGAACTCCAAAAAAGTCAGCTCCCCTAGAGTTAAACAGCTTAAATTTACAGCCCAATTCGTATAAAAGGTCAAAACAATTCAATAAATTTCATAAATGCTAAACATGACTAGATAAAAAGATTTAAACAACTGCATAAAAAGCCTGTTGAACAAGCTATAAAAATAAAAAAGAACAAGGAAACGGAAACATAGCATAAGGTGGGTGTAAGTTTGTGTTTGTGTGTGTGGAAGTTGTAAATGCATGTAAGCATGAGTAGGTACGTTACAATAAATATAAAAACTAAAAAGGCAAACATGTCCTGGCCTCGTAAGCGAATCGGATGCAGACAGCGTAAAAGAATAAAAATTTTGGGAATTTCTTTTGATGCGACGTGCGAGGAATACGCAAGGAATGCAATGTAAAGCCAATGTATGTGTGTGTGTGTGTGTGTGTGTGTGTGTGTTGAAAATTTTATTTGCAGTTGTGAGAAAATAATAAAAGAGGAACTTCTTAGAAGTTGATTTGCTAATAAGATTTCAGGACTCAGGAAAGATGTTGAGAAAAATAAAACAAAGCGTATTATTTCTTAAATAATGGGAAGTATTTTTTTATTCAAAGCATTTGTTTTTTTTCTCTTTTTTGCTACTGCCAACAATTCACTTTTATTAACGGAAACGATTTAATTTTTTCGATAAAAATGTAACCCCGAAAAGACGGCAAGTTTAACCTGCTCACCTTTGCCGTCTTAACTGTTATCGCGGTTATCTGTAGACATTAATCAAAAGTTCCTGGCATCAGCATGACTCACTTACTCACTGTTTTGCCAGACTTTAAAACATTTTGTCAAAAGGAAATCCAGGCACTTGGCACCAGGCAGTCGGTAATTTACCCATTCCCACTCTACGCTTGGCGCTCTTTATATGCGGAAATGTTGTTGTAATTTAAATTAAATGAATTGGCATATATTTCATTTCAACTCACGGTTCAACCTCATGAACCTCAAGGCTCAAAAAAAGCAACAGTAACAAATAAATTTGGTTAACGTAGAATCCTCAACTGGGACAGCGAATTCTACTTAATCTGAGCTGTTGTGATAAAAATCTTGAAAATCCAACTTAAGTGTTTGGTAATTTATATCGTCGGTTTGAAGTTATCCAAAAGCAACACGATGATGCAGAAGCGGAAGACTGCGGAAGAGCAACAGCAGGGTCTTGAGTCCATGAGCTCAGCAGGGCGCGTTCGCTGTAATCACTGTGCCACAAGAAGCTAGCATTTTAAAGAGTGGGCGCGTTGCTAATCGTCGCGTGGCTTAAGCAATGTTCAGTGTCAGTCAGCGGTGCAGACACTCACACACACACTCACAGCGGCATGCGCCTGATGCCATCGATGATAAATGATGAAAAATGACGAAAGATTTAAAATTATCAGCAATAGTGAATGGGATAAGAAAAAAAAAAAAAACAACCTCCAACATTAGATTTCATCACTGTCAAGGAAACGCATGTCATCTGCGTGCACGTTACCAGCCAAAAGTGACTAAATCTTTGTTTACAGCTGTGCTTACAGCAACTCATCAAGTTATCAAAGCCAATAAACAATGACAGGCAATTCTTTTTATTTTTTTTTATAAATGACACGTTGCCTATGTTGAGATTTTTTACCTAAAAATTTAAACATGTATGTTGAGTGAAAATTATCTGGGTTGATAATATGAACACTTGGAATAACTTCACTAAATTCGACTGTTTCATCAAGATCCCCCATATATGTTCTATGAGGTTAACTTAGGTTGATTATGACGGCCACTCCATAACCTTCACACTATTGTCGCCACACCACTTCTTTACGAGCTTCGACGAATGCTTGTTGTCCTACATGAATTCCCATATCAAAGGCATTTCTGCTTGCGCGAATGGAAACATCTTTATCCTGAAAATATTGACATAATGATAAGTTAAAAGTTGATTCAGTTAAATACATTAATTGTTTGTCATTAGGAAGTATTTTGATTACATTCTTGTCAGTAACGTGTATTTCCACCTCTAGCTTTTGCAACAGCTCGCACTCTATTGGGCACACTTTCAATCGAAGCCTTAACACTTAATTTTATTTCTGAAGAATTTCTCCAAACATCAATGATATTTTCTTTCAAAATAGTTACGGAAGGGTTATTCCGAAAGTAAACGTGGTGTTTAACAGTGTGCCAGACATTTTCGATCGGATTTAAATCCGGAGAATTTCCTAACCAAGGGAATATGGAGATGTTCATAGACGAAAGGAAATTTTGACAGATTTAGCCGTGTGGTATGGTACACGGTCCTGCATAAAGACGAAGGGACTGCTACTTATCTGTTCCACCTCAATATAAAAACGCGTTTCTAAGAAGCTCAATATACACTAAGGGAAAAAATATTAAATTTATCCAAAACTGTTTTTATTTATCCAAAAATCGAGTCATTTTTGCACCAATAACGTCTTTGCATAAATCGACTACGTAAATATTTAAAATTTATTTAAATATTTTCTTAATTAAATAAAATATTTAAATATTTAAACAGAATTAATAAAAAATATATTAAAATTGTGCACGAATTTTTTTAAAATATCTTTCCAATATTTAATATTTGAAAATAAAACTATCGCATTTGAAGAAAATTTATATAAAAATACTGAATTTAAAAAATAACATATTTAAATTCAATAAGAATTAAATTATATAAGAAGCAAAATATACAGGTAAATGACAACCAGAAAATATCAAGTTGTCACTCAAACCTGCATCATTTCATACAGCGACCACCCATCGCATGCACAAATCATCTTGGCCAAATATCCACCCTATATCACCCTTGCAACATTAACTAAATGAGAACTATAAGAAACCTGCAGGAACAGAGTGCGATGCTGATGCTGCTTGTCGGAATATGTGTGTACGTGTGCGATGTTGTTGCTGCTTGCTTGTATGGAATATGTGTGTATGTGTGTGGTATAAATAAAATTTAAATACGGGAAAAAAACGAGTTGTAAGGAAAATATTTGATTTATCCACGTAAATATATAAATAAAATATATACTCAGGCGTGGATAATGTTAATATGCGTTATTTCCCTTAGTGTACTGATATTGCCGAATTGTCCCCTCTACAAAATAGAGGGGACCTGTGCCTTCTGAACTTATTGCACGCCAAACCATTAGTGATGGGGGCTGTTTTATTTGGCGTTTTATGCAGCTTTCTATTAGATTTTCACCAGGTCTTCTTCTGGCGAAACTCCGTGAGAACATGAAGTGAACATTCATCCGTAAAGTAAACCTGGAAAAAATATAGAAATAATGTAGGAAGGAGTGTTACATCATGGTTTATATATAAAAATTTAATACTTGCATTGTTTCAAAAGGTCATTTGTTTATTTTTGTGTGCATTCGCAAAGTTTAAGCTGGATTTCTTAATCCTTTTGGTGAGGCGTGGCTTCTTAGTCGGACGATACGCTTTCATTCCATATTGCTTTAGCCTTCTTTGCAACTTGTTCTTAAATAAGTTGATTCCCATAGCTTGCAAAGACTTCAAATGTTCACGAATTGGTTGTGACCGATTTTCCAAAACTTTTCGAATAATTAAGCGATCAGTTCGTTCAACTGTCTTTCTGCCACTTCCAGCTCGAGAAGGGCGCTCGTTAATTGTCAGGTTACCTTCATTCAAATTTTTGGCAATTTTTAAGTGTGGGTCGACTTGCACCCTACATTTGATCAATTTCTTTAAAATTATGACGTCTTCCTCTCAAGAGTCCCAAAATTATATTTTTCTTTGCTGATGATATGTGTTTTGCGTCCCATTATAAAAAAAAAGATGTAGGTCTAAATAATTAAATGCAACTTTACCAGTAATTAATTTTTTTTTTATTTCTTTATGTGCACGTTTTTTCTAAACCAAACACAACAAAATAATATTTGAGTGAAATATAAAAGATTTTTAATTATTATAAATTCTCCACGGCACTGTTCAAAACATCTCGAGCAACTAGCAAACAATGTGAGAAATAAGTCTAAAAAACTCCCGCTAATGAGATTTTTTTATATTTTTGCATTTTTTTTATTTTGCATTTAGTTTACTTTTACGGGATCCCTGAGAGACAATATAATATCCATTAATTGAAAAAAAAAAAAATTCTTAATAAGATTTGCTATAACCATTTTTTATTGTTGTAAGATTAAATTTATCGTAGCACCATAATTTTTGTTTTATCACATTTATCGTGCCTCATATACACTCCAAGTAATAGTTCTATACACTCCAAGTAATTTTTGATGAATTTTGTTGATGATCTGGTACAGCATGAATATTTTGTCTATTTTTGTCATGATGTTATCGAAGAGAGAGAAATAAAAAAAAGCCACAACATCAACAATGGCTCACAGCTCTGTTTAACTGTCTGATTCAATCTCGCATTCTAGTTGCTCTTATTATTTTTTATACAAAGAGAGAAAGAGATGGAGGGAGCACCAATAGTATTTATTTTCATAGATTTTTTTTAATAGCTCTCTCATAAGAAAGGCAGAGAGATTCAAACTACAGCCATGAGTACTAGAATGCATACTTTTATTTTAAAATGCAATAATCACATAACATATTTAATTCGATGCTTGCATATTTATATATAAGATATTGGAATGAGGCCTAATTTAAAACAGGAAGTAATAAATTTCTTTTGAAAACCAAACATACCATTCCAACCATAAAAAACTTTTGAATTTAATGTAGAGTTTTTTACACAATCTTGGAACAAAAGTAATTTACAAGCCAAAAACTCAATCAACAAAGGCTTGAGCGTAAGAACATAGATATTCTTGACGAATCCTAATATCCTTTTAATCCTATAATGACTGGAATTCTATTTATTTCAGATTTTACCAAACTTTTGATAGCTACTTGTTATTGAAATGAATTTATCAATAATTTCACATACGCCGTATCGATGCCAATGCCGCTTAATCTATTGAACCAAGATTAATGAACTCTTCATGATTGTTCAACATTTATATCAACCACTTACAGACTACTTCTAATATTTCCATAAAAATAACAAGTCTTAAATTTAAGAAACTGACACACACACAAATACCCTCTTAGGTGGCTTTAAAGTTTGACATTAGAAATACCTAAAGACAAATTGAAAGATCCATGCAAAACATCTAGAATCTTGAATAAATTCACATAAAATGCAATTTTAACCCTAGAAGCTATAAATTTTCAACGTTTTACGAATGGAAATCGAAAATTCAATGCGACGCAAAACGCCAGGCAAAGGTGAGCTGCTGTCAGTGAATTTCAAAATATGGCAAGCTTCGAGGGAACCCACTGCTTCGATGTTTCAATGTTTATATGTGGGTGCAATGAAGGTGCCTTGAAGGGATGAGCAAAATAGTTTGTGCATAAATACGCAAATCCATAAGTTAAGTTTGGAAACGCAACCACTTTTAAAATATTGCATTTTATGAAATAGACTGACTGTATGACTGACAGACAGACACACGGACCGAAGTACGACTAACAGACCGACAGCGCCATAACAGTTTGGACGCATTTAGAAACATGAGAAAAACAACAGCAACATTTAAGCTGCTGATACCTTTTTAGCTGCACAACAAAATTTGATTTGTATTTCTGTGGTTCGCCATTCCTGTCGTCGACACTACCAACACTTGCTACAATTCTCGAATTGTACGTGCGGTTCGGTTGGGTTAGCTTGGCAAATTCTGGAAATGAATGAATATGCGGCTAACCGAAACAATTAAGGAATTTGTAAGGCAGTTTGTAAGACGTACGGTGTCTGACGGTACTAACATCAACAACAACACCAACGTTGATGACTTCGACGACAACTACGACAATGATGACAACGTGGACTGACTAAATAGATTAAATATGTTTGTTCCTTCAGGTTGATATTCCGAGACAACCAAGTGCACTGACAAATATTCAGCCCGGAATAGTGTGAGGTACAGTCAGATATGCAAAATTTACAAAAACCTGCAAATTACAAATAATTGAAAATACGTGTTTTCAATAAAATTGCCCATAAATAGAATTTAATAAATGTCTGTCAGGAAGGGAGCCTTTATTGGAAAGGCAGTATATTTCAATTGAAACTTAATGGGTGAAAATTAGACTCATTTAAGTAAGTGAGAATTTAAGTAAAGTATCTAAAAATTTAGTACGGATGGATATATTCGGATGACGGATATAAATATGCAACCTCTAAGAAAAAGAATAGATTTCAAAGTTGATAAAGCATAAAAATTGGATGATATGACCAAATTTTTTTAATATATAGCATCTAGATAAATTTGTATTAAATATGAATTTTTAAAACACAATTTCTATAATTTTTTTTTACCCTACGTTCAGTAGAATTCAAGACTTCCAATAAAGGTTGTCCAATAAAAACAACACATCATCTACTCTGAAGAATTTTTTGAAAGAATATGAAAATGATGTAAGCATTGTGTTAGGAAGAATAATTTTGTCGAAGGTGGTCACGTATATATTCAACCATATAAAACGCCTATTATGCCCAACATGGATGAAGCTGAATACGTCAAGTGACTATCAACAAAAATCAAAAAGACACTTCCATTAATATTTTACAAATCCAGGCATTATTGGGTGCATAGACGGTACCCATGTTAGGGCTCGGAGAAGTACTGCATCGTAAACGAAAACTTCCTGATGTGCTTGGCACTTCATCGACGATTTCCCCTGGATACGCAGTGTAATCTTATGGCGGTCCAAAGGAAGCTTAGTAAGACATACCATTGTGGTGACTCAATACCACCACATATAAACACAGACATCACAACATACAAAACAACATACAAATTAAATAATATTCACTTACACATTTATTTAAAAAATATTATTTAAGATTTTGAAATTGTCAATTTTTATTTATCAAAAATTTTGTATATTAAATTAGTTATAAAATTGTGTTTGTTGAATATAGATCAAAAAAATATATTGTAAAAAATAAAATATAAATAAAAACTCCTAAAAATAAATAATTTCTTTGTGAACCACCGCAACTATTGTGCACACCACAACTGGCGATCCTGCGAATCTGGAAGAACCACAACACAAACTAGTCCAGCCACAGCAATAAAAAGGATTTACGAAATTTTACAATCCGTCCAAGTGATAAAAAAAAAACTAT
This sequence comes from Pherbina coryleti, assembly GCA_943735915.1. Taxonomy (NCBI): domain Eukaryota; kingdom Metazoa; phylum Arthropoda; class Insecta; order Diptera; family Sciomyzidae; genus Pherbina; species Pherbina coryleti. Next base: position 46,446,371 of record OX030951.1, on the reverse strand, counting down.
CTGAGTAAATCTAAACTCAATAAAATTAGAGAAACAACCACGGATAACATCACCAGATCCTAGACTTATTTCAACAGTAGTTCATCGAATTTCAAAGCTAAGGAACGCATTACTTCAAGCCCAAACAAGTGCTACCGCCGCGAAAGAAGCCAAGAAGATCACATCTAAAACACCGACATTGAGAACTTAAAAGGTTGATATTAAAAGCAGAGTGGTGCCTAAATCTATAAAAAAGAAAATGCTTCGATAAGTTCGACAACGTCTTCAGAAACACCCACAATAATACCACTACCACCGTCAACATCAACAACATCATCGACCAACAACAAGCAAAACCCTACACCTGCCGGTAAGGTGGAACAGGCAACAACAGCAACATTAACAATAACTGCAGAATAAACAACAACAGAAAGCAATAATATATAGCAGCAGCAGCAACAAAAATAACAACAACAGCAGCAAAATAATTTACAACAACAACAACAACCAAAAACAACAATAACAACAGCAGCAGCAAAATTAAGAACAACAACAACAACAACAACAACAGCAACAATAACAAAAGGCTGGCATATTCATTATTTTATTATTTCAAAAAATTGTATCAAATTTTGTAATTTTTATTTTTTTTTTCAATAAAATTTTTTTTACAGGTTGCTTTTTTAATTTAGAGTCTCACGAGGCACACACCGTAGATTCTATAACGTATTTAAGAATATAGGGTCGGAAGAAACCTATATTCTCACTTACGTAGGCACTCCACTGCACTAGGAAACACATTTTGAGGTACACGATGAGTCTTTCACACACACCACCACCCCACCCTAGACAACCCCCCACTCCCTTACATACTTCTAACCTTCTCTCACATCTCTCTCATTTCGGCGAAGGTGACCATCTCATACAATTCCAACCGAATCTAGCCAATCCATTTGATGCACCAATGCATCCAGAAGTACAAGCAACGTCAGTTAAATTGCCACAATTTTGAACCACTAGCTTTCTTTTCAAAGAAATTATCTCCATCAGAGACAAAATACAGTACGTTCGATCGCGAACTTTTAGCAATTTATCTTACAATTTAACACTTCAGACACTATTTAGAGGGACGAACATTTATTATATACACAGATCACAAACCACTTACTTCAGCATTACATTCAAAAACAGAGAGAAGCCCAAGACACCTAGAATTCATTGCACAATTTTCCAACGACATCAGACACATTAAAGGTACCGATAACACCGTAGCGGACGCACTTTCAAGAGCTGAGATAGAGGCTTTCACAACCTCTGAGATTAACTGTTATAATCAAGCCCTTAAACATAATATAAATATTCACATCTACCTATATACACTTTTAATAATCTAAACTTTTGTATTTCCGTTCTCACAAACTATAGACAATTTGGCAAAATTAAAAATAAATAAATATCAATATTTGCATTTCCGTTCTCACAGACAAAATTCAAGTGAAACGAAAATGCAATAATCTAAATTCAATAAACAATTCTAACGAATTGTTTTCGACATAAGTTAAACTGCACTTCCGTTCTCACCAAAAAGTTCAATGAAAGCGAAAATGCAATTTGACAAAAAAATTATTAAATCCAAAAATTAATAATTGGTAAACAATTCTTAAGAATTCTTTACCAATACATATTTATCCATACACACCGATTACCGATGAAAATTGCAACGTCAACATTAAAGTTGATATAAATATATGTTAAGTTAGTTAAGAAAGACAGTTACTAGTTACTGAGTGCCTTCGAAAGATCGAAGCACTATTTAAATAAAGTAATTCATTCAATAAAGGTTTTTAAGTAAAAATAAAAAATTTGTTTTTTTTTATTTTTTTCAAAATCAAAACTAAAACTGGCGCAGTCGGTAGGATATGTGCGTATATCCTTTTAAAGATAAAAAGATATTTTTGTATTAACAAATTAAACGCGCGAATCCTTTTTACATGAAAGATTATGTAAAATTTCTCTTAAAAAAAAAAAAAACTTATAAAAATTCAATGTGGACAAATTTAAAGAAAAATAAATGTGGACAAATTTAAAGAAAAATAAATATGGACAAATTTAAAGAAATGTGGACAAACTTAAAGAACAGTTGTGAAAAAATTAAAGAATAGTAATAAACTTAAAAAAAAAAAAAAAAAAAAACTTTAAATGTGAAAAACACGGAAAATTTTTTAATAAATTTTTAAAAAAGAAAAACTCAAAGTTGCGAAAACAAGCAACACTAAAATAAAGAAGTTCTTTAATTAAAATTTTCGGGTCATGCCAAGATCAAAAAATCCCATAAAATCATACGAAGAACTCGAGCTGGAAGATAAAGAACCTAGTACAGCTGCTAAAATAAAGTGTATACAGATAGTTTGGAAAACTATCGGAAAAATCGGAGCACCAACTATAGAAGACTACTACAACGAGTGGACACTCGAAAAAGAAACAATAGCACTCATTCAAAAGTTCGAATCCAATGCTACCGGAAGATACCACCAAGCACCATAAAAGCTTCTTACCCATATCATCATTCGCAGCACTACCATTAAAAGACGGAGCAAAACCTCTAGCACTACACGTCACCGTAGACACAGTAAAGGACATCGACTTCGAGGGATACCAAAAGGAGTTAGAATATAGAGACTACTTCCACAAGTATTTACTTAAGGTGAAAAATAATAATTAATTTATACATATACAAAGTATTTTAAGAATAAGAATAAAAAAAAAACAAAAAATGGCAGTAAACCAAGTATCTTTTAACCCGATTAAGTACCTTGGAAGTCTACCAGAATTTCATGGAGACCCAAAGGACCTCCAAAATTTCATAAACCTCATTGACAGAGTTCACCCATTACTAACGACTTTCGACGAACTCGGACAAGGGATCTTCTCTGATTTAATTAAAAGCAGACTTAAGGGAAAGGCTAGGGAAATAATCGAAATAAATTGCCATGCAAATTCGTGGAAAGAACTGAAAGAAATTCTTCAAAACAATTTCGGAGACCGATTAAGTTGTGACGACCTCTTCGATTCCCTTAGGGCTACCACATTCAAAACTACAAGCTTAGAATTTTTTGAAGACATAAAACGCAAACTAAGACGACTAAATAATAAAACATTATTCGTTATCGGACAAGGACAAGAAGCGACTAACGCTATTACGCAAAACAATTCACGTACAGCTCTTAATGTATTTAAGGCCAAAATTCCAGAACCAATGAAGACGATATTAGTCTGTAGAAATCCAACCACACTTGAAGGAGCCATGAATATCCTTTTTGAAGCCGGATATGCTCATCTCAGGGTAGACAATTTACAACATTTTGGTCGAAACAATTTTGAACCAAAAGCACCGAGACAAAATGGACAGAACTTTAACTCACAAAACCGACAAAATTTTATTCACTCACAAAATTGACAAAATTTTACTCAACAAAACAAACAAAATTTTAATCGACACAATCAACAAAATTTCAGTCATCAGAACAGACAGAACTTTAACCCACATAATCAACATAATTCTAATCAACAAATCAGACAAAATTTTTATCCACACAATCGACAAAATTTCAACTCGCAAAGTAGACCGAATAACATACAGAATTCGCAGACATATAGCAAGTATCAAAGACAAAACTTTGAACCCCAAAACAGAAGTCAACAAACTCACCAGCAATCAAATGATTATAACCAATACCCAATACCAGAACCCATGGACATTAATAACCATGAAATAACACATAACTCTAATAAACAAAGTACGAACGAAAATTTTCAACATTCTGCCTCGGAAGAATACCATATATAAAGGTAAAAACCAAGTTAGGATTCATAAAATTAATAATAGACACAGGTGCAACTAATTCATTACTAAACCCAGGTATATGTCATCCAAAATGGACACATAAAATTAATCCTATCCCCATAAAAACTCTTCAGCACAAAATCTATGCCAATAAAAAAGCTAAAATACCAACTTTCACAGAATTCGGAACAACATTAGACGTGATCGAATTCTACATTATTCATTTCCACGATTTTTACGATGGTCTAATCGGGAACGACCTATTACGACCTTTAAACGCCTGTATCAACTATCAAGACAATACAATTCAATTAAATGAACAAAAATTACCCATCTTCTTCAAAGGCGAGGTAGGCCATAGTTATAAAATACAAGTAGCCCCTAATACTAAATTAATATATTTTATGGAACAAGAAGAAGGAGAAAGAACAGTGAATGAAGGAATTTTAAACGTAGAAAACAATGAAATTGAACTCAATATGATATCCAACTCTAATCGCATATTCACGCAGAAGGTGGATAGCGAAAACTTTAACATTATCGATTTAAACGAAAATAAACCACTTAGAGAACAAATTCGAACCGAACATCTCAATTTAGAAGAAAGAAAACAACTAATTGCTATAATTAATAAATATTCAGAGATTTTCTATCAAGAAAACACAGATTTAACTTTTACTTCAGCTATTAAGCATCAAATTAGAACTACTAACAACATTCCAATAAATACTAAAACATATAGGTACCCTTATATCCATAAAGATGAGGTACAGATGCAAATTCAAGAAATGCTTGAAAGCAAAATAATCAGGCATAGTAATTCTCCATATTCTGCACCCATTTGGATTGTGCCTAAGAAGGCCGATGCCAGCGGAAAACCCAAATGGAGACTTGTCATTGACTACCGAAAACTCAATGAGGTGACTGTAGATGACAAATTCCCGATCCCCAACATCGATGAAATCTTAGATAAACTGGGAAGATGCCAGTATTTTACCACACTCGATCTGGCAAAGGGATTTCATCAAATTGAGATTGAGGAAGACGATATTCATAAAACTGCCTTTAGCGTCGAAGGAGGCCATTATGAATTTGTACGAATGCCGTTTGGACTGAAGACAGCTCCAGCGACATTCCAAAGATTGATGAACTACATCCTTAGAGATTACATAAATAAAATTTGCCTCGTCTACTTGGACGACATAATTATTTTTTCTACCTCTCTTCAAGAGCATATTAATTCAATAAAACTAATTTTTAACTGCTTAAAGCAAGCCAACCTCAAGATCCAATTAGATAAGTCCGAATTCCTAAAGAAAGAAACGGAATTCCTAGGACACATAGTAACACCAACGGGAATAAAAGCAAATCCCAAAAAGATAGAATGCGTCAAGAATTTCCCAATCCCAAAAACTCCCAAACAAATCAAACAATTTTTAGGACTTACTGGCTACTATAGGAAGTTCATAAAAGATTACTCCCTTATAGCTAAACCAATGACCATTTATTTAAAGAAAAACGCTAAAATTAATATTTTCGATCCTAAATATCAAGAAAGCTTTAACACTCTCAAAAGACTTTTAATTCACGACCCCATCCTACATTACCCAGACTTCACAAAAAAATTCACTCTCACCACTGACGCTAGCAATTACGCTTTAGGCGCAGTTCTCTCCCAGGACGACCACCCAATATGTTACGCCAGCCGTACTCTTAATGAACACGAAGTCAACTATAGCACGATTGAAAAAGAGTTATTAGGAATCGTTTGGGCTACTAAATATTTTAGGCCCTACCTCTTCGGACGCAAATTCTTGATCGAAACCGACCATAAGCCCCTTACATGGCTTTTCTCTATAAAGGAACCAAATTCCAAATTGGTAAGATGGAGACTGAAGTTATCCGAATTCGATTACGAAATAAAATACAAGAAAGGAACAAAAAACAGTAATGCAGACGCACTATCCAGAATCGAACCCGAACCTATCAATATAAATGCACTAGAATCCAGTCCTGCAACAATAAGAGAAACTTTGTCCCCAATAAACATATTTAAATATCAAATAGTTATAAATAAATCTCAATCAGGATCATTAAGGATAAGAAACATAAATATATTTAGCAATAAGAGAAAAACTATTTCAACAAAAGATTTAGACAGGGAAACAACAATAACCCTTCTGAAAAACCACTTTAACCCAAAAAACCTAAATGCTATATTAATAAACGACGAATTTTACCCCATTTTCCAAACAATCCACAATGAAATATTTCCAACACTTAGGATAATTAGATGTACGAAAATAGTTAAGGACACGGAAGATGAGGAGGAACTAGCTAGAATAATAGAAGAAGAACATAAAAGAAACAACCACAGAGGAATAGATCAAGTTTACAAAGAACTAATAAATGAAATTTACCATCCTAATCTAAAGACACGAATCACTGTATTCATAAATAATTGCGAAATATGTAATATTGAAAAATACAATAGAAGACCACTAAAAGTACCCTTTAAAATTACTGAAACCCCTAACAAACCAAACGAAATAATCCATGTAGATGTTTTTTATACTCTCGAAAAACAACTATTCCTTACATTTATTGACAAATTTTCAAAACACGCCCAAGCTTATAGAATTATGCACAGATCCTGGACAGAGTTCAAGTCAAAAATACTACAATTCATTAGTACTCAAGGTAAAATGACTAAAATAATAACAGATAATGAATTAGGATTTAAAGCCATTCCAATGAGAGAATTTTTAGACAACGAAGGGATTCAAATACATTTTACATCTAACAGTAACCATACATCTAACGCGGACATAGAAAGATTACATAACACCATTAACGAACATATTCGATTACTGAAACACGACGACAGGAATAGTACAGATACAGTAGAAGAAAAAATTCTTCGTATAATAAGCTTCTATAATAATTCTATTCACAGTACAACCAATTTAAGACCAATCGATTTTGTTAACGGGAAAATTACAATTGACAAATATCCCGAAATTGAAAGTAAAATTCAACAAAAGAAAGAAAATATAATAGGAAAACTTAATAAAGACAGAGTGGATCAAGTTATAGAAACTGGCCCTAATTTCATAAAGGAAATAAGAGGAGGGAAAAATCACTCAAGGTACAGGAAAATTGTTGGGAATAAGATAGATAATGACCATGTAGTAGATAACAGAACAGGACTTAAATATTATAAAACGCATATAAAACCCAACAAAAAATTCCAAGATAACGCGAACCCCACAATAAAAGCCAAAACCTAATAATTTTCTTTCAGATCCAAAATGACAGCATATAAGACGACATTGGTAATACTCACTGTAATAACTCTCGTAGAAGGACAACAAATAGAGATACAAGATTTAACAAACAATAATGGTTACCTAACTATAAAGACTGGAGAACAAAAGTTAATAGAACAATATAAAAAAATTTTACACTTAGTAAACATTACAAAATACGAAGAAACAACCGACATAATACATAGAAATTTAGAAACACTTAGATCATCTTCACTAAACGCACGGACAACATTAGAGACAATTAAGAAAAAGTTTTTACTACTAAAAGAAAAAATACGTGGACTGATACCACATTCGAAACAAAAAAGAGGATTGATAAACTTTGTCGGAAAAGGACTAAAATACATAACTGGAACAATGGACTCGGACGATGAAATAAAAATTAACAAGTTATTGACCGAACTTAAAGAATATGGTGAAAATCTCAATTTAAGAATAGATAAAAACGTCCTTATTGATAATTCATTAGCCTCACAGATTCAAAATATTACAAATCACATAAACTCACAACAAAAGGTCATAGAAAACTCTTTAAATAGCATGAGAAATTTCATTCCTAAAAAGATAGCTAGTATCGAAGACGAAATTGAGTTTTTACAATTCATATACCGAATAGATAACGATATATCATTGTTACAAGACCATATCGAAGACATTGGACATATAATATTCTCTGGAAAACTAGACGTGATACCTTCAAACATTTTTACCGAAACCGAACTAGACCTAATAGATGACATCGACAGTTACATGAATACAAAAATAACTATTGCATTCCAAGACAACATAATTGTTATCATACTTAAATTTCCAATATTTGCAAGAGAGATCTATTCAGAAATAATATTTGAACCAATTCCTAATCCCAAAAATAGATCCCTTTACCTTACAAACAGAAAAATTTTGTTAGATGAAAATAATAAACCATTTAAGGTAAATCCAGAAGAAAATTTAAAGAAAAATCTAGTTAAGTTAAACGATAAATGTACTGAAGATATAATTAATCTTCAAGAAGCAAATTGTAAATTAGAATATTTTAACGAAACTGAAGTCAGAGAAATAACAACAGGTATATTAATTTTCAAAAACTTCAATTTAGAAATCAAACAAAATTGTAATAATATACCATTAAAACCAAAAGGAAATTTTATCATTAAATTCGAAAATTGTGAAATTAATACGCAAAACGAAACATTTTTTAATTTTAATATCAAAACTTATGATAAGTTTGTATTGCCCCACTACGTCACAAAAATAAAAGAAAAAAATCTAACTTTTGAAAACATAAAATTAGAAACTTTGTTTTTAAAACAAATAAATTATGAAGACAATCTAAAGAAAATATCAATGACTAATCAAAAACACACAATTGTTAACCTAAGTACCAATGTATTTGTATTTTTATTAATTATTATATTCATTATTATAGTACTCAAATATTCTAAAAATACATCAACTTTGCAAATTTCGTCGGAGCCTCAATCTAACGGTGGGGGTGTTATAATCAAGCCCTTAAACATAATATAAATATTCACATCTACCTATATACACTTTTAATAATCTAAACTTTTGTATTTCCGTTCTCACAAACTATAGACAATTTGGCAAAATTAAAAATAAATAAATATCAATATTTGCATTTCCGTTCTCACAGACAAAATTCAAGTGAAACGAAAATGCAATAATCTAAATTCAATAAACAATTCTAACGAATTGTTTTCGACATAAGTTAAACTGCACTTCCGTTCTCACCAAAAAGTTCAATGAAAGCGAAAATGCAATTTGACAAAAAAATTATTAAATCCAAAAATTAATAATTGGTAAACAATTCTTAAGAATTCTTTACCAATACATATTTATCCATACACACCGATTACCGATGAAAATTGCAACGTCAACATTAAAGTTGATATAAATATATGTTAAGTTAGTTAAGAAAGACAGTTACTAGTTACTGAGTGCCTTCGAAAGATCGAAGCACTATTTAAATAAAGTAATTCATTCAATAAAGGTTTTTAAGTAAAAATAAAAAATTTGTTTTTTTTTATTTTTTTCAAAATCAAAACTAAAACTATTAACCTCAGAACTCTACACAAAGAACAGAATACAGATTCAGAACTACAAGAGATACTAAATAAACACACTTACAAACTCGAACAAATACACATTCCAATACTTAACATTAAAATTTGATGCGAACAAACAAGTTCAGGAACACGTCCATACATTCCACAAACATTACGCAAGCAAATTTTTGAACAATTACATAATATTTCACACCCAGGTAGACGAGCTTCTCGACGACTCATAACACAAAGATATTTTTGGCCCAAAATGAACACACAAATCAACAAATGGTCACAAGAATGCGTCAGATGCCAACGAGCTAAAATACATCGACACACAAAGACAATCCCACACAAGATAGACATACCACCCTGTCGTTTTGAGCATGTTCACGTTGATTTAGTTGGCCCTTTACCAATATCTAAAGGTTATAGATATCTACTTACCTTAGTTGACAGAAACACACGTTGGCCCGAAGCGTATCCAATTAAAGATACCAACGCCAGTACTATCGTAGATACACTTCAAATTAATACATCTCACGTTTTGGAGTTCCTCTGGAAATTACTTCCGATCGAGGTCCTCAATTTACGTCCACAACATTTAGAAACTTCGTTAAGACACTAGGAAGCAAACACATTACCACTTCTGCTTATCATCCACAAGCTAATGGAATTGTAGAACGATTTCACCGCCAACTAAAGACTTCTCTAATAGCGAGTAACAACCACACAAATTGGTACACAGAGTTGCCACTAGTTCTTCTAGGACTTAGGTCCACGGTCAAAGAAGATATAAAGGCTTCACCAGCTGAAATGGTTTTTGGTCAAACACTCAGGCTACCACAACAACTAGTAATTCACAGCAGTCAGAACTTTAATTCGTCGGACACCTTGTCCAAACTTAAAGAGGTCGTAGAAGATCAAAAGTCAAACATTGCGCATCACAGCACTAACTTCCAACAATATATACCTCGAGCCCTTAGTACTTGTAACTTTGTCTTTGTCCGCAATGACACAATTCGTAAAACACTACAAGAGCCGTACTATGGTCCCTTCGAAGTTATTGAGAGAACACCGAAATACTTCACAATTCGTAAAAATAACATTAACATAACAGTCAACATTGATAGGATTAAGCCCGCCACCTTAGACACCGAAACAGCACAGACACATTCAACCAAACATAAAAATAATAAAAAAGTACACTTTAACCTATTAGCCAACACGACCAAAATTTTTCAGAAGGGAGGGGGAATAATGTGGTGACTCAATACCACCACATATAAACACCGACATCACAACATACAAAACAACATACAAATTAAATAATATTCACTTACACATTTATTTAAAAAATACCTATTATTTAAGATTTTGGAATTGTCAATTTTTATTTATCAAAAATTTTGTATATTAAATTAGTTATAAAATTGTGTTTGTTGAATATAGATCAAAAAAATATATTGTAAAAAATAAAATATAAATAAAAACTCCTAAAAATAAATAATTTGTTTGTGAACCACCGCAACTATTGTGCACACCACACCATCAACTGAATTGAATATGAGGGAAACCATGGCAAGGAACTCGTCCGTTGCGAAGAGTGAAAATTGCCCTTCCGACGCACAGTGGCCAAAATGAGGAATTTAGCTGGACAAAATTATTTTGCAATTTCTAATAATGTATTTTGACTATGTATTTTGGTATGTAAAAAAACCAAATTAATCCTTGTGTAAGTGGTCTGAATTAGGATAATTTTTTTCCACGAAAAAAAAAAACAAAATGGCGGCCATTCGAAAAAAGTCGATTTTAGAGGTTACAAAATCGGTCACCATTTTGTTTTCTTTCGGCGGGAAAAAATTTTCTTAGTTAAGGCGATAGCCACTTAAACAAGGATTAATTTGGTTTCTTTTCCTCAGATGTTCCTGACTGCTGATATCGTGCACACCAACAACTTTTTGGCATTTTTAAAAAAAAATCAAATAACGTCAAAAACCGCTTCAAAAATTTTTTGTTTTCATTAAATGTTAATTAATATATGAGCAAAAGTTGAAAACGATATCTTTTTCGTTCTATGAAAAAAAATTCCCAAAATAAATGTTTTTTTTTTAATTTGTAACCTCTATGCCCATTAACAAAAAAAAACGACTTCAAAATCACTGCAAAGTAGAAACTAATTTTAAATAACTTTTCCCATTAATTTCTTGGTCAAATTTTAAAAGTTATTTATATGTATTATAAAATTGGAAATCTTATCATTTTCATTTTTTCAATTTTGTTTTATTATAATCAATATATTAATTGCTTTATGAACATAAAAGCATTGAAGTCGGCGCTAATCTTTGACACATAATCATGACCTTTTACCATCCCTGTACTATTTTAAACTGTTTTATTTGATGCTTTGCTGCCTTGGTTACACTGTAGTAATTTTAAAAGCTTTGTACACATAAACATTCTCACTATACTGGTTTGGATGAGCTTGTAAAGCTCATATTGAATATGACATAGTGTGTAACAGCTGCACAAATAATGCATGGAACACATTGGCTACATTCAGCGTACTCAACAATTGCCAACTGAAAGAAAAAAATTGCTAAAAAGCTTTTATATTCATAAAGTTAGTAATACATTTAGGGTATTCACAAGGTCTCATAAAGTCAAATGTCTTAAGTTGAAAACATAAAAATTTACAACTAGTGTGAACAACCTATCATAAATTATTGTGCTATTTCAACTCTCAATCCACTGATGCAAAACAAATTAAAATAAATATTTGTTATCACAATGCCAAAAGAAAGCGAAAAAGACAAAATAATAGCCGGTTTGTGCAAGAAGCATGTTTTGGACGTTATTGAATACCACACTCAGTAAACATAGCTTTTAAGGTTGTAATATTTTAGTACTATTTTTATATGGAAGGCAACATCTACATTTTTAAACTAGTATAAAATTTTATAACTATATGATAATATGACATGATAGCACACCTTGTGAATACCCTAATTGTGATAATAAAACAAATTAGAAAAAATGAAATGAAAAGATTTCGACTTGGTAAGATTAACGCCGACTTTAAAGCCTTTATGTTCATAAAGTAATTAATATATTGATGATAATAAAACAAATTAGAAAAAATGGCAAATGATAAGATTTCAAATATTAAAATACATCTAAATAACTTTTAAAATTTGACCAAGAAATTAAAGGGAACAGTTATTTAATATTATTTTTTACTTTGTAGTGATTTTGAAGTCGGTGTTTTTTTTTAGTTAAAAAGTTTTTATTTCTTTCTTTTTAGATAATATGAAAAATTTTATGTAATAGTATTCTTGAGTAAATTACAAACATGACACTTTGTTCTTAAAAAATTTCTTTTATTAATTCCTGAAAGTTTGTTGGATATTTTCCATTTCTGTCTCTTCAATATTTTTATTAGGGTGCCACGCCCTTCCTCTACGATTCTACGCAGCCCTGTACCAAATTTCAGTTCCCAAATATTAACCGATATATAGATCTTTCCTTAAAGTGCCACACCCTGTGTACAATCCCGCTCACTTTTGTAATGAATCTACATACCCACCTACCTGCATACCAAATATTAGTACCCTAGTGTCAATATTAACTGAGATGTAGTATTTTTATAATAACACCCTTTTGTTGAATAACGCCCACTTTTTTACCGTAATATGTAGTAAGTGTGCCTACCCATGTACTAAATTTCAATACCCTATTGTCAACATTATTCGGTATACAGTGTGTTTCTAATATTTCCACACCCCTTTCCCAAATAACGCCCACTTTCTTTACAGTAATTTTTAAAATTGTTTCTACCCCTGTACTAAATTTCAGTTCTCTAGTGTCAATACTATTCGAGATACAGTGTTTTTCTAATATGACCACACCCCTATGTCAAATAACGCCCACTTTATTGACCGTAATTTGTAATAATTCTGCCTACCCCAGCATTTTTAACGGAAATTTCAGTACCCTAGTGTCAATATTAACTGAAATGCAGTGTTTTTCTAATATTGACACACCCCTTTGTCAAACCTCGCCCACTTTTTTAAGAAAAGACCTCCGCGTTCATGGTATCTATCTGTTGACAAAAAATTACGGAAATCGGGCAAGTGCTTCAGGAGTTATCGATGTACATACATAAAAAAAAAAGCGGACAAACCAACGAACTTGAGAACCTCCTCCTTTTTGAAGTCGGTTAAAAATAGTACACTTTTAGTACGAAATGTATCAAAGCAGTAATGAAACCTGCTTAACAGCAACACTCACCATACTCATACTCGTGATACTTTTTTGCATAAAGTATTGAAAGTAGCAAAAAGTGTACAAGTGTTCAGGGATCAAATGACCGTCTGTAGAAGTTCCTTTCATTACAGACCTCACGTTTCGGAGAGTGAAAATCTAGAAAATGGCCAGTCGACAGTCGCTCTGGCTTCTATCTTGTTGCGTGCCAACATTTTCGCATCTCACACTCCAATCGTTTCAAAAGTTTTGGAAAAAAGACTTTAAAATTAAAAACAAAAACAGCATTGTTATCTTCTTCCACTCATTAGTATCCTTCTTTGGTTGACTAAGACTATTTAATTACCCGGGTATTTTATTATTTTTTTTAATACCCGACTAATATATTTACGGGCGATGTTAAAGGGATAAAATTGAAAATTTATTTCAAAGAAGATCAAATCAAAAAGAAAATTTTAAAAATACTCGAAAATACTCGGGCAGTGATTATCAAATTACCCGGGTAACGCTCGGTAACGCATCAAAAGTTTGCCTTTGAATTTGGTCGGCTTCCCTTCAAGAAATGGGTAACCGAAACTCTAACACAATCATATAAATTTGTCTGTTTACAACCACATTCTCATACTCGTTTAAGTCCTAAAATTTGTGAAACAAGGAAGAAAATATGAACATTTTAGCCAATGCATGTAGAGAAAGGGAAAGGTATCATCATTGAAAAGCATGTCAAATTTTTGCTTGTCTGCCATTGTATTGTATCATTATTTTTTATTCAAAAACTGAATAGTTTCAGAATTTCAAAAACTAAAAGATAAGTTAAAAATTAATTTGCTTGTTATAACTTTAAACCAGTGATATTCACGTAGTACCACGCGTGGTGAGACTCGAAAGCTTAATTCGAGAATCGAAACACGTACACGATCGATTGCACGAAGTTCTCTCCATCAGTTGGCGCTGAAACTTCAAGCTCGAAGGTTCGTGCCACATGGTCTTGTGTTTTGCACAGCACGAAATGTTTGAGGCATATGAAAATGTGTTATTTGCAGAATTAAAATTATAATAATGATGATGAGAATGACAATGATAATAAAAGTGATAATGATATTTATACTGATAATGATAATGCTGATGACAATGATAATCATAACACAATTACAGTACCCGCTTCGATCTGCTACCCTTTCTCTCAAGCTTTGATGCATGCAACTGAAGGCTCTTAAAGGTGAAATGCAAGCAAAAGTACCCAAGGACGATCTGACCCAGTTAGTGGTGGCAAACAATGCTACACTTAACGAATATAAAAACAAATGAAATATGAGACTTAAGTTTATTAAAAAAAAAAAAAATTATATAATATATATAAAACATATGTTTTAAGATAACAACGAATTACATACATTGTTATTTTTAAAGAAAAACGTTAGATAAAAGTGATGTATACGTTATATCTAACGGTAACATATAACTGAGTTTTCGGTTGGGTCTATCTGGTGAGATTTTATTACCAATAACATGTATTTATATTAACAGTAAATAGAGAGAGCGAGAAGGCTATATTTCGATGGTATTATAAATTTATACAAAAAACAACCTGTGAGAAAGGGATGTCAGATCGCACGTATACATGAGTTTTGGTTACTTTCTTCCCGAGGCTCTTTCTAGCATAACCGAAACTTTGTATGAAGAGGTAACCGAAATTTCAGCTTAGAAAAACCGTCTTTTTTTAGTTAAATAACCGATAATCTTCTTGTAGGGTTGTTTCTTTTTAAATCACAAGTTATTTTGACACTGACGGCTAACGCTATTGATGTCTACTCGGTCACGTGTGTTATCAACGTAGAACAAATCTGACACCAATCTAGCGGATGGCTTTCTCATTTTCAAACTTATATGCAAAATGTTTCGTACCCGTTGAGATGCCCAAAGTTGTTAAAAAATAATGAATATAAAAAAAAGCGCAGAAAATAAAAATGTTCGAACTTTTGAACCTTATATCTCGAAAAGTATTATAGATACGTAAAAAACTATAGCAGATTTGAAAATCTTGTACAATTTTCACTTAAAATAAAAAAAGGATAGAAAATTTTGATCTTTGCGTTTTATAGTTTTGAGCGCTCAACGATCGTTCGTGCCACTGTACGCGATCATATCATACGAAGGGTTTTTATTAACAACCATGCAATGTTGCAAAAGGAATAACATTTGAAAATATTGGTTTTGAATTAAAAAAAAAAAAAAAAATCAACAAAATTAAAACAACTTCTTTGTTCTTATCCTACAAAGGCTTTAATTGTATGTAGCTAAGGCTAATAAGCATCCCTATAAGCTACTCATCCACTCGCCGCTTGATTTTGTTTTCATCAAATTGCTGACAAATGACGCTTGGTTGTCGTTTACCTTTTTCTCGACGCAGCATATAAATGAATTTCTCCAAAAATTTCAATTTTGTGGGTTAAACTTGGAAATTGTGGCAACCCACACTTAAAGCTGACAAGCAGTCATCGAGCACCCACAACCTAGTATTAAGCATAAGGACACACTCAGCCAAGGCAAGACGACAGCTACTCACTCGGCGGCATAATCAAGAGAAGATTATGTAATTAGTCTGTAGCTGATTGATGAGCGTTGGCAGCACTGCCTAAGCCACATAGGCACTCACTGCTCAGTGTCCTGTACATGTCCTTCTGCAGCAAGTCAACAAACAGGAAAATTAAAATATCTCAACCAACAACAACAACAACAACAACAACAGCACCAAATAACGTCAACATAAGCAAACAAAAAACAAGTTTTGTTGGTCCTGCTCAAGTTTTAGCTACTCATTAAGCAGCCTGCACAACAAAAACAACAACAACAATAACAACAACAACAACAACAGCTACAGCAACAATAGCGTGCAGAAAAAGTCCTTATTCTCAGCATAGCGTTTGTTAAGGATATGCAAATATCCTTAATTTGAAAATGATTTTTAATAGGATCGAATGGAATTAGTTTATTACTTTTAATGAATTTTTTATGTCGTGTTGTTGCTGCTTCAGCTCCGACTTGTGATGGAATGAGATGCAGTAAGATTGAGTATAAAATGGATAATGGATTTTATTTAGATTTTGTATAAAATGAATAATAGAGCTGAGCTTTAGTTCGACGCTTGAGGGGAGAACAAGCATCGTTCTCCAGCCGATGGCTTCCTAAGAATATAAGGAAGGTTAATTTGTGTGGACTTTATTGATTTTTTTTTTACTTCTATAAAAGCTTTTGTCGTCACAACATTATTTAACAGAATTGAAAAATAGAACTTACTCTCAAGGATGTGAGTGGGTGTATAATGATGGTTTTAAGAGCATTTTAGTGTTGTTCAGTTCAAATTTTATTTGGTTAAACCAAATATAGTGGAATGATATAACGTCCACGGACATAATTTTTCGAGAAAAATGCTTTTAAAGTTTTGTTTTCCTGAGAAAGACCTTCCGAGACAAATGTGTTTTTTTTCAACTTAAATAGTGTTATCTATTCCTTAAAACTTTCCAAAACAAAATGGACTAATGGGTCCATGGGTCCATGGATATTTGATGTGTATTAAGAGGACAGAAGGTCCAAATGGACATTATATTCAACTGTGTTGGACATTAGTACAACTGAGAGAAATAAAATAATGTACACATTTGTATCGGAGCGTCTTTCTCAGGAAAACGAAACTTTAATGAGTTTTTCAAGCAAAATGTTTTTTGAAAGTGGTGACCAAGATTAGTAGAAAACTGTACCAAGGATCGATACCAAACTACACATTTCCTTCGATTTTTATTTAAGGGAAATACTTTTTTTTTATAACCTATATATTATGAATTTTTGGTCGGTATTTCAACTTCCGTTTTGAGAAAAATCAAAATTTATTAAAATCTTCGATTAAAACCTCAAAAAGTGTTAACGGAACCTAAATTATTTAATATTTTTTTGAGATGAATGAGTTTCAAAAAATCGTGGTCACTCATATTTCTGGCGCTTCACTATACTACTGATTCCTGTTATATTGACTAATATTTGTTATCAAAAGAAAAAATCATACCAAAATCTCTTTCCGTTCAAAATTTATCGATACACACAAAGAAATTTTTCGTTTTCCGCAACTGAAAAAGTCACCAACTACACTTCGTGTGCGAGTTGTAGTTGCCGCAAACGAATATTCGTTTTCATCAACTGAAAAATATATCTTATATGTATACCGCAAGCTATTTTGGTATTATTTATTATATATTATTTATTATATTAATTGTCTTTCCCTATGTCCGTCCGTCTTCTTATCGATTGCACTCATCGCACCTGTGTTGCTGTCTCCGTATGCGTATTAAGCAGATTACCAATTTGCTTATATAGTAACAATTTGTCCAAAAAGTAACTCTGAACTATAAGCGTTGTGTTTATACAACGAAACGAAAAACAAACGAAGTTTTCAGTTGAGAAAAACATATTTTTCAATTGCTGCAATATAAAAATCAGTCGCGTTTATGACAAACAAAATTAATTTCCTGCAACTAAATAACGCGTTTCCCGCAACTGAACTATTATTATGACAACTGTTGAAACGTTTGCAAATAACGATCACAAGCACGACAATCGAAGTTCGTTTGCGGTAAACTGGTGATAAACGTTTTTTTTCTTTGCGTGTATAAATCTAATTTCTTGGCCCCGGGCATCTCTTTTTTTTTCAACCGATAGAAAAAACATGAACCTTTTTATGGGTAGAAAGTTTCATTTTTCCATATTTCCATACACTTTACAGTGTGGCGGCCGTAGCGCAGTGGGTAGAGTGCATGACCCATGCGCCAGAGAGCCCTGCTTCAATTTCCATCTGACACAGGAAGTTTTTTCAATTGAATTAATTTTTCTGTTCGGCCGTCATCTCTCTGCAGACAATGACAAGCCACAGAGAGTAAGTAATGCCATGTAAAGCTTATTGAGAACATGCACATTAACCGTTCGGTTAACACCACTAATAAAATATATACACTTTCCGATAAAAACTTCATTTTTTCTGGCATTTGATAATCAAAAATCGATATATAAAAATTTTATAATTCATAATTCATAATTTTTAAAACCATAATTTTTGCAATCGAAAAAGATTTCTTCAACTTCTTTTAAAGTTAGTTTTTTGCAAATTTCCATGCATTTTACTGCAAAAATTATTTAAAATTTTTATTTTTGCATTTGTTATTGTTGTCACACATAACAAAAGAAGTCACTCAAATTTGTCAACGCATTTAAACAACAATAATCTGAAATTGATGCGATTTGTTATTGAATTTTATTTTATTACTAGCCTTATCCCGGCGCGCGTTGCTGCACCCTGCAATTATATGGGAACATAATAGGTGTATTCAAAACTTTTCTTAGACTCATAGTTTGACACCACTGTCATTGTCCACTGCCCGTTACAGTTTCCCAGCAGCTTTAATGTTCACAGAACATGATTTTTATTAATAGATAAGCATTTGAAAAACAGCTTGGTTTTTGTCTAAAAATATATTTATTGCGATAACTTTTGATCGGAAAGAGATATTGGTATAATTTTTTCACATAAATTATTCTTTGAGCTTAACTTTATATAAAAAGAATAAAAACAACTTTTGAAAAAAATTAATTTCCTTAAAAAATCACTGGGGGTAGGGTCACGTTTTTTAATGAGAGAAACAGGTAATACATTTTTTTGTAAAATTGGAAGTATTTTTGATATTAAACGCCATGTCATGTGAAAGGTAGTTGAAAAATTCAAATTTGAGTTTTTATTATTTTAACAACAAAAACGACTTTTGTGTCATGTTTTGAGTAAAAAGTCAATATTTTGGACATTTTTTGAAAGAAATATTAAAAATATATCCGCTAAGATAATGTTACCCCATAAATTGTTCTTATTAAGTGCTTGATTTGAGTTTATCAACAAAAAAAAAGGAGTTGGCTGTGTCGTGGACACACCCGTAGGTTTTGACGTGACGAAGTTTCTTGTTGTTGTTGTTTTTGTTTTTGTTGTTGTTTTTGTAGTTGTTGTTGTTGTTGGTGTTGTTGTTGTTGTTGTTGTTGTTGTTGTTGTTGTTGTTGGTGTTGTTGTTGTTGATGTTGATGTTGATGTTGATGCTGATGTTGATGTTGATGTTGATGTTGATGTTGATGTTGATGTTGATGTTGATGTTGATAATGATGTTGATAATGATGTTGGTGTTGGTGTTGGTGTTGAGGTTGGTGTTGGTGTTGAGGTTGGTGTTGGTGTTTTTTGTTGGTGTTAGTGTTGGTGTTGGTGTTGGTATTGGTGTTGGTGCTGATCTTGGTGTTGGCGTTGGTGTTGGTGTTGGTGTTGGTGTTGGTGTTGGTTTTGGTGTTGGTGTTTACGTTGATGTTGATGTTGATGTTGATGTTGATGTTGATTCTGATGTTGATGTTGATGTTGATGTTGATGTTGATGTTGATGTTGATCTTGGTGTTTACGTTGATGTTGATGTTGATATTGATGTTAATGTTGATGTTAATGTTGATGTGGATGTTGAAGTTGATGTTGTTTTTGTAGTTGTTGTTGTTGTTGTTGGTGTTGTTGTTGTTGTTGTTGTTGTTGTTGTTGTTGTTGATGTTGATGTTGATGTTGATGCTGATGTTGATGTTGATGTTGATGTTGATGTTGATGTTGATCTTGGTGTTTACGTTGATGTTGATGTTGATATTGATGTTAATGTTGATGTTAATGTTGATGTGGATGTTGAAGTTGATGTTGTTGTTGTTGTTGTTGTTGTTGCTGTTGTTGTTGTTGTTGTTGTTGTTGTTGTTGTTGTTGTTGTTGTTGTTGTTGTTGTTGGTGTTGTTGATGTTGATGTTGTTGGTGTTGTTGATGTTGATGTTGATATTGATGTTGATGTTGATGTTGATGTTGATGTTGATGTTGATGTTGATGTTTATGTTGATGTTGATGTTGATGTTGATGTTGATGTTGATGTTGATGTTGATGTTGATGTTGATGTTGATGTTGATGTTGATGTTGATGTTGATGTTGATGTTGATGTTGATGTTGATGTTGATGTTGATGTTGATGTTGATGTTGATGTTGATGTTGATGTTGATGTTGATGTTGATGTTGATGTTGATGTTGATGTTGATGTTGATGTTGATGTTGATGTTGATGTTGATGTTGATGTTGATGTTGATGTTGATGTTGATGTTGATGTTGATGTTGATGTTGATGTTGATGTTGATGTTGATGTTGATGTTGATGTTGATGTTGATGTTGATAATGATGTGGATAATGATGTTGGTGTTGCTGTTGGTGTTGAGGTTGGTGTTGGTGTTTTTTGTTGGTGTTAGTGTTGGTGTTCGTATTGGTGTTGGTGCTGGTGTTGGTGTTGGTGTTGGTGTTGGTGTTGGTGTTGGTTTTGGTGTTGGTGTTGGTGTTGGTGTTGGTGTTGGTGTTGGTGTTGGTGTTGGTGTTGGTGTTGGTGTTGGTGTTGGTGTTGGTGTTGGTGTTGGTGTTGGTGTTGGTGTTGGTGTTGGTGTTGGAGTTGGAGTTGTTGTTAATTTGTAGTGGGTGCTTTTTTTTTAGCTTTTTTTTTGCTTCCCCATTGGTTGTGCTCTCATTTCAATTAATCCAGCAAAAGTGATGCATATGCGTCACATTAGGCGGTTCCCTGAGGGTCTTTGACACGCCGTCAATTTTTTTTTTATTTTTGTCATATGCCCGAAGACCTCACCTTCGTTTTGGTTCATTAAAATTTACCGTTGCACTTGTAGTCACAGAGTAAAAAATCCATGCAACGTTTTTCATGGCTGTAGCATTTTTTCTGCATTATGTGATTGCATCCCTGAAATCATGACAACAAGAATTTTTTTTGTAATTTAGTTGTGAAGCGTAATAACACGTCCATGCTGTTGTAAAACAAAATTTACCGTAGCTCTCCTCCTGAGTGAGTAATAATTCCATGCAACGATATTACGTTTCTGTTACATAAGCTGCTATATTCAGGACCTGACGAGGCCGGAATTTTTTTTTTTATTTTTGTCGTAAAGCCATGTATAAAGCCTTCATTTAACTTTTTAAACTTTTATCGTAGGTTATATACTCACTGAGTAAAAATTCAATGCAACGCCGCTGCATGAATGTTGCGTTATCGATCTTTGAGCGGCTCTCTCAGCGTCCTTATGATGTCAGAAATTTTTTGTCTAATTTTGTTGTGAGGGCTTCCAGTAGGCCTTTATTGGCGTATCGTATTTTTAATTCTATCACTAATACTCAGCGAGTAATAATTCCATGTAACAAATTTTCAGTTGCGTTGCTTACGCAGCTCTTACTACGTCCCTATGCCGTATTAAATTTTTTTTTGTTTTTTTAATATAGTCAAAGAATTAACCTTTATGGTCATACTATTTTTTTAATCATAGCTCTTATACCCAGCGAGTAACAATTCAATGAAACGCAGATGAATTTTTAAAAAATTCATTTTTTAACTTTTTTGGAAACTAGAGGAGTATAACGTAACTTCGTCACGTCAAAATTGGAATGAAATATATTCAAAAACAAAGGAGTTATTTGCATCGCAAGTAAAATATACGAATTTCTGATAGTTTTTTTGTTATTCTAAGGAAACGATGTTATTAGAAAAAGACGTTGTATCAAAAGTTTGTCCAATTTTAAAGATATGTGAATGTTTTTGATGTCAAAATAACAGGATTTTCTTAAAATTAATAAGTCGAGCATTTTCGCTTGAAAAAAATACGCAAGTAGTTAGATTTGCGTTACTTGTAAAGGGGCGGAAGAGGCGTGGTAAAAACTTAGTATGCCATAACCTAAGTTAGGATTCAAGTAATATGTGAGCTGAAATTGAGTTAAATCCGTTCAGCCTTTAAGATTTGTATAGTAGTCAAACAAACAGAAAATGATTTTTATTAATATAGTTTATAATTATAAAAGTATGGATTTCTAAAAATACAAAACCAGGTTTGAACACCAAAATTTTACATTTATCCCCCGAGTAAAACCGGGTATATCAGGTAGTATATTTATAATTTTTATCGAAAACATACACGCTATATGGCATTATGTGTTTGAAATGGTGCCGGTAAAAATATTTATTAAAAATCCAGCGATTTTTATATCAAAGGTTATCTTGTGAAAGCAGTATTTACTGAAAATCATTATTTACTGTGACGGATTGTATGTATATCATCTGTCTGTATAGTTTTATGTTTTCCCTTCAGAAACGAACAAGAGTGGTCTCCGTCGAAATCAACTATTCTTTTTTATACCCCCACGTTTAAAAAACGTAAATGGGGGTATATTAATTTTGTCACTCCGTTTTTAACGCCCATAAGGAGGCGTGGTAGGTATAGAAAAGTATATATATTATTGATCAGCATCACCACCCGAGTTGATTTAGCCATGTCCGTCTGTCTGTCCGTCTGTCGTCACGATTACAGCCGTAATTTTCAAGCTATCATCACGAAATTCAATATATAAGCTTTTATTTAAAAAACTAAGGTCAAGTTCGAAAATGAGCCAAATCGGATGAAAACCACGCCTACCTCCCATACAAAGTGCCTTTATCAAAACGGTAAAATCTCTTAGAATTCCACAAAAATTAATATATGGACTTGAAATTTTGCATATGAGCTCCGATATTTAAAGTGCACTCTAAGTATGAAATTCAACCAAATCGGATAAAAACCACGCCTACCTCCCATACAAAGTGACTTCATCAAAAAGGTAAAATCTCTTTAAATTCCACAAAAAATAAGATATGGACTTGAAATTTTGCTTATTAACTTTGATATATAACATGCACTTTGTGTATAAAATTCAAACAAATCGAGTGAAAACCACACCCACCCCCCATACAAAGTGATTTTATAAAAAATGAAAGCGAATATTTTCTGTTAAAACTATGTAGGTATAACAAAAATGTTTTATACAAATAAACATTTTATTGACGGCTTAAGACTTTGAATATACTTCGGTTCGGACGTGGGGGTATTTTAACTTCGGCCCAGTCGAAGATCATTTCTTACTAGTTTTATTAGAAAATCAAATCTATTTTAGTAAAAGTTCCTAAGGAGAAATAAACATATATCTTTTGTATCTCCTTTAGAGATATTCACAGTTTTTTGTTCTCGTCCATTTTTAACAGCTTTTTTTAAGTAATTTTATTTGTTTGCCCCAAAAGAATTTACATACAAAAAAATCATTAACGAAAACTTTCCATGTAATATATTTTGAAGCTTTAATCAAGGTTTTCAATTGGTACACCTATTCAGATAAACGTGCTTAGATTCAATATAAAGTATATAATATTGATGAATTTTAAAATTAGTTGTAAGGAATAAGTGTAAGAATTGAAAAAGGTAAAAACTATAGATTGGCCGGGACTCAAATTCAGGATGGCAGACAATCACGCTAGCATTTGAATACTACTGAAATCATCGCTCAGGGTCCAGACTGCTTTTTTCTTTTCTCTTACGTCATTATTTTGTTCGAACAATACAATATAAGCCATAGATGTCTGTATCCACTCAAATGTAAACATTGAAATTTTGAAATAAACCGACTGGAGTAGTAAAAAAATGGGTTATCTCATCACAAACAGCCCACAATAGCAATCTTGCTAATAACGTTTAGTAGGTATTTTACTGTTTTTTTTTTTAATGAATTGTACCTGCAATAGCCTTCGAAGTTTACTATACAATAGTCTTCGAAAAGTAAACTACTATTCTTCGAATAGTAAACTAGTAGCCTTAACTTCAAAAACCATGAACTATGCAGGACTAATCTAAGTCTGAGAGGAATGTTTGCAATTTTTTTTTAATTTTGATAGGGCCTTTTTTATGACTTAAAGCAATAAATTTAAACGTTATATCGTTTGGTTAATTTCTAGTTCGAAAATTCGTTTTGGGGTTGGTCTTGGTTCGAAAATTGGGTGAAATTGAAATAGGGATGGAAAGGGAAATCCAGGTCAGGCATTTGTTGGATATTTTGAGTAAAGCAGTAGAAGCATATTTAATTTGATGCAAGTATTATTCGTTTCCCTCAGCCAATTCAACTCTTTTAGTCTTACTATCGAAAATCTTGCCAACCACCTCTGTGTCTTGTGTGAAATGCTGTTTATTTGTAAAATAGAATTATTGCCAATAGGGCCCTGGTATTGAACAGTAAGCTTGTCACCACTTGTTAAAGACTTGTGTGAGATATCAATTTCTTCAACATTTCAGTGGTTGAATCAAAATCGTTCAGCGTGTTCATATTTTTTTTTACATTTTGTTTTTTTTTTGTATGATTTTAAATTTTCTACTTCAAAATAATTCCCACTGAACCATATGCAAAGGTTTTGCGTAAGGTGAGCGTTTTGCGAACGTTTTTTGGTAGAAATTTTTTTTTATATCTGATTTTTTATTTTGTCGCTCAAAAGTGCTTGCTATAGAAGATTAAATTCGTGAAAACTTTACCCAAAACTAAAAGCTGTACTTCTTTTGCGAAATTAAAAAAAAACTTATTTTGAGTCGAAAAAGAATAATTTTTTTTATCATTTTAGTAGGTAAAAATTCTTCGTGAATGAACCATCTTTGTTCATAAATGAGTTCAGAAATAAATCATAAATGTTTCTTTTTTGCATTCTTAAATGAATTAAAAAATTAGTTCAGAAATTAATCATAAATGTTTCTTTTTCGCATTTATAAATCAGAAAAAAAAATAATATTTTTTTTTATCATATCAGACAGACAGACAGACAGACAGACGGACATGGCTAAATCGACTCGGGTGGTGATGTTGATGAAGAATACCTACAAATACCTACCACGCCTCCTTATGGGCGTTACAAACGGAGTGACAAAATTAATACACCCCCATTTACGTCTTTTAAACGGACCCCCACGTTTAATATAATCTTATATATATTACGCAAACTCAAATTTTGTCCGGCGTAAGGCTTTTGAAGAACAAGTCCAATCTTAATAAATTTAGTATTTCTTAGTAGGTTTAGACCTGTAGATGTGCAAACTGGACTTTTAATTTCTTGAAAATTTCTATATTTTAAGTTATAGCTTATTAAAGTATATATTTGCATATGCATTATTATTATATGTCTGCATATAATTGCATATAATTGTTGTTGTTGTTATGTTGGTTTTTCTTTTATTAACAGAGTAGCTGCGAACAACGTTATCAAACTCAGAGCAAAACTATTCGCTGCTCACATTACTCTCACATAACTCTCCCTTAGACGTGACAGTCGATATGAATATTGAATTTGTCATTCAATAAGATTCATTTCTTAACTCATTTCTGGAAAAAAAAATTCGTTTTCGAAAGGTCGGCGTTTGATACAAAATGGGTTCATTTCGTAGTGCCGAAAAGGTATTTTTATATGGTTCATTTTTTAACTCATTTGCGAAGAAAAAAAGGTTCGTTTCTGAGAGGCATTTTCATCCGACGATTGATTCAAAAAGAGTTCATTTCCGAGTGCTGAAAAATAACTTATGTATTTCTTTTTTTAACTCATTTCCGAACAAAAAAAGTAAAATTTATGGTTCTTTATTCAACTCGTTTCCGAACAAAATAAGGTTAATTTTTGAGAGGCATTTTAGTCCGTCGAATGATATAAAAAAGGTTCATTTATGAGTGCCGAAAATGAACGTTTCTACCCGAAAAGGTTCATAAATGAATTCGAAAACGGTAGTTTTGGTTCACTGGGTTTACTTTTCAACAAAAAAAAAAAAAAAAAAAATGAAGCGTTAGCTTTTCTGTACAAATGTGAAAAAAATAGCGAAAAAATATTCAAAAATAACTTTTAAACAACAGATTGATCTACTATATATCCAAATAATATATATATTATCAATAAATTTCATTAAATAGTCACTTGGGTGGATTTGTAGAGAAATGTGGCCATTCTAACCACTGTTTTGAAAATATGAAAATTTTCTCGATATTTGGCACATCTACATGACATTTCCTTTGTTTTGACACCTCAACTTAATATTAATCATTAATGTGTAGGCGTTCTCCCTCAGCTACTCCCACAAGAAAAACTTTATAAAAATAATACATACGAGTTGAATTTTCATCTATAGATACAGCATATGAAGAAAAACAATAATATTTATTTCTTAAGATAGATAAGCAACAGAGGAATTTGACTTGCGTAAAGTTTAATTCGTAGTGTTCATTCGCACAGTTCTAAATTTTAATAGTTTATCCTCTATTATATAAGATTAATAAAATCAATTGTGTTTTGTTGAAATTTTTATAACTTCCTTATTATAAACAACTAAATTCCTTGGGAAATAAAATTCTTTCCAAATAAAAGCATTCAATTCTTCACTTCAGAAAATCAGAGAAAACCACCACCAGTTTTTAGTTCTTCTCAGCTAATTACTGATGGACATGTACTTGTATCAACTTTTGTTCCTTTCTTCAAATCCCCTTTTAAAACTTGTACTCGGCCAAAGTAAATAGCAATTAGTATGTTGTTCTTGACTGTTTGCTTGTACTCACTTAACAACGTAATGTAACATACATACATTGCACTCTACAGCAAATAGTTTTATTTCCTTTGAAGATAGAAAGATTTTATTTTCTATGATACCAAATATTCTGCAACAGCACAAAGGAACTTAAATTTATTTATTTTTCTCAGCAAATCAATTGATTTTGCCTAAATTTTGTTTGCTATTGTCGTGTCGTTTTCAACAAATTACAAATACAAATGCATAAATTTTATAAAACGTCTATCCTTGGTAAGGGTAGCCAAGTAAATCCCTTATATGTGACGCCCAGCATGCTTATCTAACGGATTCTAACTCTGCTCTCTACAATAATATTAGAAGAGATAAATTTTCTTTCTTGAGTGCATAAAAATTATGATTATTATTGCCATATAAAGTGGCGAAATTTATTGTGGCAAAACATAGAAATCTATAGAGCCACACAACGATGAAACACACACAGTGACATGTGGCAAAAACAGACACATTTTACCCTCAGTCATATGAGATATGAGCATATATGAATGAAAATATTATGATTATTGCTATCGAATATAAATTCAAGACAACAACTACTACTGTCTGCCACATCCTAGCAGGATAGCAAGTAAAGGAACGTAGCAATGGAAGCGGTAGCGATGGCAGTGATAATAAAAATACTAGAGCCACCCAAACTATATGAAGGGTGGTGGTGGTCATAAAAATTCTATTGCTTTTTCTTGTATCAATAAAATAACATATTAGCCACACTTACAAGTAGCTCCATACTTAAATCTATTGAAATGTTAATCCATCGAAGAGCACTCCACGAATTGAGAGTGGAAGAAGATCGAATTTTGAATTTCAATGCAAAAAAAAATATTTGTTTTTTTTTAAGTTGTGACTGGTATACTGCAAAAATAGAAAATTTTTTACATACTGGCTTCAATTGAAACGGAACACTTAAATATGAAGAGGAGAACCTAAAGTCGTTGTAGTTCCTTAAATTTAAAAACTTCAGCTGCTTTTGCAATTTGAGATTTCTTTAAAATAAGAAAATAGCATTTTATTATTCCTAAAGGGTGACCAGATAGCAATGATAGTTTTTCTATTGTTATTTCTCAGGAGCTGTCAAAGTTAGCTGTCATAATATTATGTAGACTTTGCCATTTTATCACGCATGGCTTCATGCTTGCCAAACGTGTAAAAATTGTTCAAAAATTCTACCGAAACTCCGGCTCCGTTGTTAATACGCAACGAAAATTTCGTCGTGAGAATGGTCTCCATCATGTCTTCAGTGCGTAGGCAATTTGTCGCACCATGGAAAAGTTTGAGCGTTAGTACAGTCTTTTGGATCTTAAGCCATCAGCCAGACAGAGATTGGTGCGAAGTGAAGAAAACATAGCCGCCATAGCGGCCAGTGTCGAAGAAGACCCATCATATCTTTTCAGCAACAATCAGCTAAATTGGGCATCGTCAGAGAGTCAACCAGGCTTATTTTGAGGTTGAATTTGAGACTACATCCGTATAAAAATGTACTGATTCAAGAATTGAAGCCACACGATCATAGACAATGCCATGAGTTTGCTAACTTACTTACTTACTTATTTGGCGCTTACAAACGTTAGTTGGTTTTGGCCTCGTATAAGAAATTGCGCCAGCCATTTCAGTTGAAAACACCCAGCGTGGTCAAGTTATACAACACTTAATCCTTCCAACGAAGATGTGGGCGTCCTCTTCTGCGTTTACCACCACCGGGCACAGAAATAAATATTTTTTCGCTGGAGTATCGTTTTCCATTCGCTCAACATGACCTAGCCAGCGGATCCACTCGTGTTCAATGTGCTTAACTATGTCGATGTCAGCGCTCATACAGCTCGTCACAGCTCATACAGCTAGTGGTTCCACCCAATTCAGTTCTTGCCATTGACTTAGATTGAACCTAAGATCTTACGAAGGGTCTTTCTTTCAAAAGCTTCCAAAGTCTTTTCATCAGAACTGCTCAACGTCCAGGTTTATACTGCATATAATAGGACGGGCATGATTAGTGACTTATAGAGCGTGAGTTTTGTTCGTCGAGAGAGGGCTCTGCTTCTCAATTGCCTACTCAGCCCAAAGTAACACCTGTTGGCAAGAGTTATCCTTCGTTTTATCTCATTACTGACATCGGTAGATGGTAGACGAAGTCCTTAACAACCTCGAAGAAGATGTTGTCAACAGTGAAGTGGTTTCCAAGACGCTGGGACTGTTTATTTGTTGACACTAGGTATTTTGTCTTATCTGCGTTCACTGCAAGATCCATTCGACTCGACTCTTTCGCTAATCTGGAGAATGCTGCACTGACTTCGCGCGTATTATGGTCAATGATATCGATATCATCAGTATACACCAGCAGCATAATACTTTTGTAGAATATCGTGCCACTACGTCTTAAAGCAGCAGCTCGGATGATCTTCTCTATCATTAGATTAAGGAAGTCGCACAATCACCTTGTCTGAAACCTCGTTTGGTATCGAATGAAGGAAAAAGATCCTTCCCGATTTTAACTGTGCTGCTGGTGTTGCTCAGTGTCATTCTGCAAAGACGTATGAGCTTTGCAGGAATACCAAATTCAGACATGGTGGAGTAAAGATGATTCCTTATTGGAGTGTCGAAGGCGGCTTTGTAATCGACAAAAAGATGGTGTGTGTCGATTTGTTTCTCTAGGGTCTCCTCCAAGGTTTTTCGTAGCGTAAATATCTGATCTACGGTGGATTTGTAAGGTCTGAAGCCACACTGATAATGTCCAAACACCTGGTTTACGATGGGCTACAGTCTTTCACTTCATACGCTCGACAGGACCTTGACCTAGGTAGTTGGCGCAAATGGTGGGATCGCCTTTCTTGTGGATTGGGCGGAGCACACTGAGGTTCTAATCATTTGGAATGCATTCTTCCGACCATATTCTGCATAGAAGCTCATGAATGCATTTAAATAGAGCTTCGCCTACATTCTCAGAGCTCAGCAGGTAAGCCATCGGCTCCTGAGGCTTTGTTGTTTTTAAGCCGAGCTATAGCTTTCAAGACTTCACTATGGTCGGACAGCGGAACTTCAACGCTGCCGTCCACAATTGGGGTTTCCGGGATATCATCTTTATTGGCGGAATTGTTGTCGTCGTCGCCATTCAGAAGCCTAGAGAAGTGTTATCTCCACATCATCAGTGTACTCTGGATATCTGTCACTAGATTCCCATTTCAGTGTTACCGAGGCGCAAGACTTAAAAGTCAGCTCTCATTTTATAAAAACATGACACAGAAAATCACGCTAAAATGAATTCTCCAGCTTATATGTATCACGTTGCTATATTGAAATGTATATTTCCACCACGCTTATATCATCCTACAGATGTTTTTCTTGATTGCCCCTACCTTCCTTCTAATCTATCACCCCATTTTTGAACCAAGGCAGATTTGACTAGGTGTTGGTAGAATATGTATAGGTATGATAGGACCTGAAGTCATGAAGTTCATAACTAAAAAAAAAAAATATAAAAAATTCCCTCCAAGATACTTAGGTAACTATCACAAATTCCCATTAAACTCCCACCACAAGTGAAATCGAGAATACATACCTTCTCCAAACCAATTATTTATATTTAATGTTCATTCGTATTTCTAAGAATGGTTTGAAATTTATAGAAATAAATATGAAAAATTAAAATTTTTCCTGTTATAAAACATATCAAAATGTTTTAAATTATTTAATTTTATATAATGAAAAATAGCTGTGCTTTAGGTACATTTCCAAGTAAGAGCTCGAAAATTACTGAAATAACAATATTAAAGAATCTATAACCAGAATTTTTTCGAGTGGATTTGCCTACCTTGGCCTGTAATTCTGAAGGTACCTTGACTTTAAAACTCTTTGTCGCTATGTTGAAGTTTTGTGAAACTGTCTGTCATAAATAGTCCTTCAAACATCGGTTGATAAGAAACAAAAAGCTGCACCAACAATACTGACCTTGACTTTGAAAAACTTTAGAGCAGACGCAACACTTTCTTCATTTTTCACACCATCCGAAGTAAATGGAAATACAACAACCAAACTCAGCACAAAACTTATTATGTTTAATACATATTTATGTAAAATTAACCGCAAAGAATTTATTTATAGCAGAAGAGCCAAAAAAAAAAAACTCGACAACTCCAAAAGCTAGGTTAAAAAGATATTTCTAACAAACTTTTGCAAATTATAGCCGCTTTCAGACAGATAGACGATTCCAGACAACACACCCCAAGCAAAGTTTTAACTTTGACATAGTTAAAATTCACAAAAAAAAAAAAACAAACAAAAAAAATAAAGTAGCAAACACACCAAACAGCCAACAACAAAACTTTTCATCTAAGTTTGACAATTATGTATTTTTTGTTTTAAAGTCGCTGCCACTGCTTCTGCCACAGCCGCTGCCGTCGTCGTCGCCGCCGTCACCCTTCTCTCACATAAGTTGAAGCATTTTCAATATTAGAGCCTTTTATAAACTTTTGATTCATGATAACGTGTATTTAGCAGACTTCCTCAATGTTGCCGCCATCGCTGCTGCCGCTTGTGCTGCTGCTTGTTGGCCAAACAAAGTTTTGAATTTTGTCTGGCTTTGTCGACTTTCTACTATAAGCGACTCGCATGCGTCGCTTTCACTCTAAACGCACTTTTCAGCCGTTTCCGCTTCCTTCGCAAACTTCGCCAGCCGGAAATAGAACAAAAAATTTATTGAAAAACTTGAAATTAGTTGAGGGAAAATGTGCAAAACTTTTGTTTATTTCTTGTTTGTTAATTGCATATTTTTGTGATGTTTTTTTTTGCGTTTTTGTTTTTTGTGGTGCGTTTTGATTTGGTGCGCATGCGCAAGTCGAACATTGACCTAGTTATTGTTTGTTTGTTGTTTGCTGGAAAAAGTGCGTCGCCAAAGTTTGTTGCGTTCCTTTTTTAATGGACTTCAAAGTTTTGTTATTTTTTTTTTCAGATTGTTTTGTTTGTGTGAGATTTTGACATAAACAAAAGTTTTATTAATCGATAAATTTAAAGCGATAACGCGCAGTGAGAATGCGATGCAGATTCGAGTTAGTTGTTAAAGTCATAGGATTTTACTCAAAGTTTAATTAAACATTGAACTTTAACAGCTGCCAATATTTTGGAAAATTTTAGTGTAAGAAATAGAGAATTTTTTGAAGAAGGATTTTTTGGAATGGCCGGGAATGGAAATGTAAAATTGAAGGGTGGGTGGAACAACATTTGTTATAAATTTAGCTAAAATTAATTTTTCCATAAAGTCTCCATGTAGACTAATACACTTCATATCGAAGCTCTTACACAGTCTTATGATTTAAATTGTGTGATTGATGACTTACAATTATGTGTAACTGATGACTGTTCGTTGCTCACAAATTTTGAATAAGAGCAGTTTTTTGAAACTAGTATCACCTGTGGTTGAAACTCTTCCATATAAAAATCGAATTATGTTTTTATTTTTATTGAAAAACGTTTGGCAAAGTTAAAAAAAAAAAAACATTAAATTGAGAAAAATGTCAGGGTAATACGATGAATGAAATTGAAATTAATTGTTATTGAAGTGAATCAAGGATTGGTTTGATTTACTGCATGGTGAACTGTTGTTAATATTTAGGCTTCATAGTCTTCTGGATTGGTAACCAAAAATTTTCTTGAAAAAATCGACTTCACAACGAATTTTCGAAAGTTCGAAAAAATTCGACTCCGAATTCGAAGTACGATCCTCACTAGGCAACACGTGAGGGTCAGAGGGGGCAATCTTCACATGGCAACGTGTCTGACTGCCTCAACCTGGTGAGGCAGCATTATTCATGTCGAACTCGTCTCAAACCTCTACGTGGTGTTCTCTAGAAACGGCAAACTGACAACCGTTAGTTTGACGGCTAATCTGAGTGGCGGGCTACCTGCCTTTTAAGAGTTGTGCGTTGGGCTTGAAGCCCTCCACGTAAAAAACAAAAACAAAAGAATAACGATAAAAATGATCCCCTAATCTGATGACGACCACCGCAAACGAAAAACTGACAATGATTTACGGATATGCACTTGGAATGTCCGAACGATTAATTGGGATGGTGCCTCTATTCAACTGATAGATATCTTAGAAAGATATAAGGCTGATATCACTGCAATCCAAGAAATGCGATGGAAGGGACAAGGTTACTCACGGCAATCATCCTGTGATATCTTCTACAGCCGCCATGCGGAGAAGCACGAATTTGGATGCATATTCGTGGTTGGCAAGAGACTACGACATCATGTTCTGCGATTCACACCTGTGAACGAACGACTTGCCATAATCCGTGTCAAGGCAAGGTTTTTCAACATGAGCCTGATTTGTGCACACGCTCCAACAGAAGATAAGGACGATGATACCAAAGACAGCTTCTACGAGCGCCTTGAAGAGGCCTATGAGCGCAGCCCCCGCCACGACATTAAAATCGTGCTTGGTGACTTCAACGCCAAGGTGGGAAAAGAAAATATCTTTGGTCTTACAGTCAGAAAGTTCAGCCTCCAAGACAATACCTCCGATAGCGGAATGAGATTGATTGACTTTGCCGCAGCGCGAAACATGGTCGTTAGTAGCACTAGATTCAAGCATCTCAATATTCATAAAGCCACTTGGCTGTCTCCTGACCAAAAGACGCGCAACCGAATTGATCACGTTTTGATTGACGAAAGGCACTCTTCCAGTGTTTTAGATGTACGCACGATCCGTGGTGCCAATATAGACTCGGATCATTATCTTGTCGCAGCCAAGATCCGTACACGCCTGTGCGCAACCAAGAATGCGCGCAATCCAATACAGAGAAAGCTAGACGTCGAAAAGCTGCAATCAAAATGAACTGCCGAAGCCTTCGCTACTCGACTATCACTCCTGCTTCAAGAAAGCACTTCTCCGATCGACGATATATGCGCGCAGTGAAATCACATTTCCCACTCTATGCGTACGGCTCGCCGAAAGTAATGGCACGACCAAGAGTGTCGCGACGCCACTGCAGAAAAAGACGCCGCCTGCAAAACCACCCTGCAGTCGGTTGTAACGCGTGCTGCTAAGGAGTGATACAAAGAGAAGAGGAGGGAAGAGAGACGCATTTTCAGGTGAAAGAAAAGAGAAGCGAAAATGCGTGAGTGCGAGAAAATTGAGATGCATGGTGACAGAAATGAGGTCCGAAAATTTTTCGAAAAAATAAGACACCTGGCCAATGGTTTCAAGAACGGGGTCTCTTTCTGCAAGGATAGAATGGGAATCTAGTGACAGATATCCAGAGTAAGCTGATGATGTGGAGGGAACCCTTCTCTAGGCTTCTGAATGGTGACGACGACAACAATTCCGCCAGTAGAGATATCCCGGAAACCCCAATTGTGGACGACAGCGTTGAAGTTCCGCTGCCCAACCATAGTGAAGTCTTGAAAGCTATAGCTCGGCTTAAAAACAACAAAGCCTCAGGAGCCGATGGCTTACCTTCTGAGCTCTTCAAGAATGGAGGCGAAGATCTATTTAAATGCATTCATGAGCTTCTATGCAGAATATGGTCGGAAGAATGCATTCCAAACGATTAGAACCTCAGTGTGCTCTGCCCAATCCACAAGAAAGGCGATCCCACAATTTGCGCCAACTACCGTGGTATAAGATCGCATATAAGGTCCTGTCGAGCGTGCTATGTGAAAGACTGAAGCCCATCGTAAACCAGGTGTTTGGACATTATCAGTGTGGCTTCAGACCTGGCAAATCCAAAATAGAGCAGATATTTACGCTTCGACAAATCTTGAAGAAGACCCTAGAAGACAAATCGACACACACCATCTTTCTGTCGATTACAAAACCGCCTTCGACAGTCCAATAAGGAATCGTCTATATTCCACCATGTCTGAATTTAGTATTCCTGCAAAGCTCATCCGCCTTTGCAGAATGACACTGAGCAACACCAGTAGCACAGTTAAAATCGGGAAGGACCTCACTCCTCCATTCGATACCAAACAAGGTTTCAGACCAGGTGATTCCTTATCGTGCGACTTTTTCAACCTAATGATGGAGAAGATCATCCGAGCTGCTGATTTGAGATGCAGTGACACTATATTCTACAAACGTATTATGCTGCTGGCATATGCTGATGATATCGATATCATTGGCCATAATACGCGCGAAGTCAGTGCAGCATTCTCCATATTAGCGAAAGAGTCGAGTCGAATGGGTCTTGCAGTGAACGCAGATAAGACGAAATACATACCTAGTGTCACCAAATAAACAGTCCCAGCGCCTTGGAAACCATGTCACTGTTGACAACATCTCCTTCGAGGTTGTTAAGGACATCGTCTACCTGGGATCTAGCATAAACTCTTTCAACGATGTCAGTACTGAGATAAAACGAAGGTTAACTCTTGCCAACAGGTGTTACTATGGGCTGAGAAGGCAATTGAGAAGCAGAGCTCTCTCTCTCTCGACGAACAAAACTCACGCTCTATAAGTCACGCTATTATATGCAGCACAAACTTGGACGTTGAGCAGTTTTGATGAAAAGACTTTGTAAGCCTTCGAGTGAAAGACCCTTCGTAAGATCGAATGGCTGGCGCAATTTCTTATACGAGGCCAAAACCGATCAACGATTGTAAGCGCCAGATAAGTAAATAAGTAAAGCCTCGGCAACACTAAACATTGCCAGATGAATTGTGATAGTTTCATTCGAAAACTTGATATTTTTTAGCATAAACGTACTGACAACGTTTTGGTGTGCACTCATTGCGAGTTTAAAGTGGTTTGAAAATTGTATTTCAGCAAAAAAATTGAATTAACATAACACGTGAACATTTTTAGGCGATGATTTTTTACGATTTTCGACGTGGATTGACAAGAAAAGAATGCATCATTCAACTTAGATCTACTTTTAATGATAAAGCAACATACCCAGCGACCGTAAAACGCTGGTTCAATGAGTTCGAGCGTGGTCGTCGTTCACTTCACGACGTATTCCGTTAAAGTCGTTCAAGAACGGCTGTGTTGGCAGAAAACATCGATGCTGTGCGTAAGCTGTTGAAAGCAGACTGGTATGTGACTTATCGTAAGATAAAGTCATCCTTGGGAAAAATTGGGACTTAATTGGTCGATTGGTGCAAGGAACTGCTGAAAGTGGTTCAGAACACTTCTACCACAGATGACGAATCGTGAAGTTACTCTTATGAGCCCGAAACAAAGCAGCAATCCACTTTTTCGGATTTTCAAAGTGAGCAAAACCCGACAAAAGTTGTCCGCGGACGGAGTACATCCAAGCAAATGGTTGCGATTTTTTTCAGAAAAAGCATTCATGTAGCAATTGTACCACTTGAGCAAGGGAGAACTGTTAATGCTGTATGGTACACAATCTTTTGTTTGCCGGAAGTCTTCGGAGAATTGAGGAAAACCAACCACTGAAGGAAGATCATCCTCCATCACGTCAATGCAATGCATCATGACACATCAGTTCAACCAAAAGAGTTTAAGTGCACTCAAAACTTGGAATTGAGGGGTCATCAGCCTTACAGTAAAGACTTGACACCAAAAGACTTCATCCAGTTCCCTCACATTAAGGAAAAAAATGCGTGGCGAGCGTTTTTCTACACCCTAACAAGCCGTTGAGACAAAAAAAAAACCTGGTTTTGAAGATACCAACTGTTTCAAAGTGACGAAAACTGTTTCGAAAATTGGTTCAAACGAATGCAAAAGTGTATCATCTTGGAGAATACTTTGAAAAATAAAAAAAGGCATTTTCAATGATTAATCACTATTTCTTAAAGTAAGGTGCAAGACTTAAAAGGCAACCCTCCTACGCTTGCATTATAAAATGAGTAAAACTTTAAAGTTACCCATTTACGCCCAAATGCAATTGACTTGATTCACGAAAGATTTATATTCTCTGATAAATGGATTCTGCTGTCGAAGCTGGACTCGAATTGACATCGAATGGTCCGGGCACTTATTCCAAAACTGTCATTAACTGAAATTATCGAAAAACATTATAAATAATCAATAACTGGTAATTTCAGCCGAATAGAATGCCTCGAAAAAGAATCAAGAATAGTTTTTCCACAAAAAAAATCCATTAACATTAATTGATAAATAATGCCGAACAAACTTACTCGGTGGTTGACATAACTTGGAATAACACTGGCCAGCTTTTACGCAATACACTATATTCGTTAATATTTGGTATGTAGTAGGAGAGAGTGGCAGATATCTATTGGAATTAAACAACAACAAAAACATGGCAACTTTCATCAATTATTGATAAGTTTTCGGCTGTGGTGACAGAGTGAAAACTTGTTTTGACACTTTGTACACTGGGGACATGATGAGCACAAGACACAAAATGTACATGTAAGTAATACAAATGAGAATGTGAAGCAACAGGAAGGAAGCTTTAAGAAGATGTCTTTTTTTTGGATAAGCTACATAATATTAAAACTTATTTGCTTTATTGGTTTCCATCAAGAATTAAAGTTTTTAAATATGAACTTTAGAAAGCTCAATCCGACCTAAATTGAAATCAGCTCAGCTAAGGCCAACTCTTTAAATCTTCCCTTTAATATTTATAACAATAATAAAGAAATAATATTCTTGCCACAACTCCGGCAACAATAAACCCAATTGCGGTAATTTATGTCAAATCCATAGAGTAGCGAAATCTGCGGCCCAACAAAGAGATAAACTCAAAATCCATGCCAAGCCATTTATGGCAAATTGTTGGCCACCATTGTTAAAGCCACCACAATCAGTCGAAATATTCTTTGGCTTAATTTTTTCATCTTCAACAAGAAGAAGAAGAAGAAGAAGAAGTAGTAGAAAATGCAAATTACTTGAGATGGAAAATTATTTTATAGCCCACATAACAGCTAAGCAGCAGCTGAGCAGCTATGCGCTGTGCCATGCATCATGTGAACTGTATTGTTGGTTGTAGGGTGTTTCCTAAGCTCATGTGCAGAACAAAAACAAAATTAGCTTCTTTATTAGATTCTTGTACTAGTCGTCGTCGTCGTCGTTCGTGTTGTTTTCGTGGTTTTATATGTCCTTGTTGTTGTTGTAATTATTGTTGTTGTATATAAAATATATATTATATTTGCATAATTGTTGAAAAAAACAAATAACTGGGTAAGTATCAGGGCAAAATATTTAAAGATTTTTTTTACTGCTTTTAAAAGACTCTGTCTTACATGTAAACATTATTTTTTAATAAATTGAAATTGAAATTAAAAATATAAAAATTGAAGATATAGGAAAATTTTAAAAACTGTAGCCAGAAAGTCTGTATATTATAGCGGGTTATCAATTTTCCCCTTCGGAAAGTAACGTTTAAAAAAACTCACTAAAAATGCAGACTTCGACAAAATTTTTATTTCTCTATAATGTTTGGACTTTGCCATTACTCGTATATGTAGTAAAAAGCAATATCATTCAGATGTCTTCCACGGGATTTTTTGCATGACTCAATACTTTTAAGGTAATTTTCGATGATTTTTGCCATGACTTGACGAATGTTGGTTTTTAATTGCTAAAGAGTTTAAGGTTATTCATAAAAACATGACCTTTTTCATTGCCCCACAAAAAAAAGTCCAGAAGCGTCAAATCGCACGATTTCGGAGGCCAATTGACATAGTCAAATCTCGAAATAAGTCATCCTGAAAATTTCTGTTGTAACAAAAGCACAACAATTGGTGATGTTGTGTAGCTTGCGATTCCATCTTGTTAAAACCACATATCGTCCAGATCCATATCTTCAATTTCGTGCAAAAAAAAAAAAAATTTCATATTTTAAATGCTTTTTGTTACTGTAAATTTCTACACTGTAGAGAAACATAGGTTTCGTCATGAATCAAAAAGCTCAAGCCTGTGTTAGATAACACGGGCGCATAGGTCAGACGTAGAATACGTTAGTCATTAACAGCCTTATTCAATAGATTTCCTTAAACAACCTTTAAACGCTTGTTTAGTTACGCACTGTTTAAGGCTTTACGCAGCTTCTATGCAACCTTGCTAACATTGTTATTCATAAACATTTTTTCATTTTCTGCTTATGATTGTAAGGTTTGTGTCTGAACTATAGAAAATCTCTACAAAAATTAAGAATTCCTATGGATTTACAATGGCCGACGCATAAAAAAATGCTGCAAAGGGCGCATATGGAGCATGTCTTTGATATTAAAAGAAAAGACAAACAAAAATCATGGTTGTATTTACGTACCCTTTAAAGGACAATTTCGGCGTTTAAGTTACGGAGCTCTTAAACAACTACGAAAAATGTTTATGAATAACGTTTTCTTCTTTAAAGCCCGTTTAAAGTTACGCTGCCTCTAAAATGTGTTTATGAATAAGGCTGTAAGACATTGAGGATGTCTTAAAGACGTGGCCAACTGGGTAAGCACAATTTTGTTTCTCTGCTTCGCTTATCAATGTTGTGTATGTACACATCGTTCGCTACTTGGTCATTATACTTCTTCTCTTTCTCACACAGATAATCGTACTGTTCTTACACATGATGTTATAATACATAAAATACAAAGCATATGAAAATTAATACAATATTTGAAGGAGTTAAATTTTGATTTACTTATAGAATCAAAAAAATGATATGTAGCAATATGATTATTTATATACAAATCAAAAGAAGACATATTAAATATGCTACGACCATACTTGAATTTTCTTCAATGCATGCATAAAGTATTAAAAACTTATAATGAAAGTGGCAAACATTTTCTCAAAATTTTGTGCTCCAGATTATACGGGGGTGTTAACGTATTCTACGTTAAAAATCAAAACAAAGAGTGACAATGACCTCATTGTCATGAAACAACGAGAAATCATAACAAGCAAACCGATTCCCCTCGCATCATCATCGGGTATGGGTACCACTACATTTAAAGTTTCTGTGTTTGTCTTTTGTCTTGGATTTGTTGTTGCGCTTTGTGTTACTACATAAGCCTTTGCTCTCAATTCTTCCTCTCAGCGCTCCCAGAGCGCGCTCTGCCCATAGCTGATCATCATCGATAAAGCTATCGTTCTTAGTTTTCTTAATGAGAATACAACTTTGTGGCGTGCATAATGTCAAAAAATTTAAAAATAAAACTAATTTAGAAAAAACAAAATATCTCAAAAAGGAAGCGCACCAGTTTAGGGGTCGATCGATACATACCTGAAAAAAATTAGAAAAAATCATTCTACAAAAACAAAATATATCGAAAAAGAAGCAAAAAAGGCCTGATAGATATCCCAATTCCGAGTACGCAAGTTGAGGGGTAGGCCTATACAATTATGGCCATGTCTCGTTACGTGTTATTAATCAAGGCAAGATAGGCCAAAAATAGCAATTTTAATGAGATTTCTAAAGCGGACAGCAAAATCAGGTCGCATATGTAGACTCATTGTAGAGGCGTCAGTTGATATGATATGAGGTTATGTTCTTTACCAAAATTAGAAAATATGACAAAACGTCATCTCTCGATATTGAAGCAATATAGAGCAAATATAACTTTTTTTCTATAAACTTACTTCATACACACTAAAGAAATTCTTAGATAAATTCACACCGGTAAGCGGATAATTACATCTTTTACACCGAACGGTGTTAATTTACACCGCTTATCCGGTGTGAAATGCTAAACTTATCCGATCGGTGTGAAATAAGAATGGAAAAAAAGAAGAGCAACATTGAAATCACATTAACATTGACAAACAAATTAAAAGTTGAAGTTTCTATGACTGAAAGTGAAAATTTTAATTAAAGAAAAAATATTTCAACTAAAACTTTAATTCAACGATTTTCTAACATTGCGATGCCTTTTGAATAGTAAGATTTCTCAAGATCTGCGAAATACGCTTCAATTTCCAATTCAATCTGTTCATTCGTCGCAAATTTCCTTCCTCTGGAGCCACCTTTTTAAGTTTGGGAATACAAAATAGTCGCTGGGGGCTAAATCTACAGTTCTAAGCGTAACTCGTGCAATTTGGCCATGGTTTCGATCAATTTGTGAGCTGGAGAATTGTCTTGCAAGAATATGATTTTTCTCTTCGATAAATTGGGCCGTTTGCTTGCGATTACATTCTCTAATAGGTCCAATAATTTACAGTTATAGTCGCTGTTGACTATTTTTTCTGTTCTCAAATAGTAAACAAAACGGCCCTTGAATCCCAGAAAACAGACGCCGATACCTTTCCGGCCGTTTGTTGAGTCTTCGCTCGCTTTGGTGCAGTTT
Organism: Pherbina coryleti; assembly: GCA_943735915.1. Classification (NCBI taxonomy): domain Eukaryota; kingdom Metazoa; phylum Arthropoda; class Insecta; order Diptera; family Sciomyzidae; genus Pherbina; species Pherbina coryleti. The sequence goes on along the minus strand of OX030951.1, from coordinate 46,405,143 downwards.
TTCACTGATTTCTTTAATTCTGGTGTATTCTTCTGACCATGAACACTATTTTACACAAAAAATCAGTCGAATTTTATTTAAATTTATCCAAATATTGTTGGGAAGTGCCAACACGTTTATGTTTTTGATTGGTTGTTAACGAACATGGTACCCATCTTGCAGTTAGCTTTCTCATACCCAAATGTTCATGTTAAATTGAAACCACTAACCCACTTAATATGCCTACTGCTGTAGCTATCTCAGACACTTGCACATTCGGATGGTCCAATACGAAATCGTGGATTTTTCCAATATATTTCCAATATATTGGATTTTTGGTGTTCCCCGGCGTGTTCATCTTTTGTGCTGATTCGACCTGTTTTGAACTCTGCAATCCGCTATTTTACGGTTGCCTACGACGCACAGTGGCACCCGTAGAGCAAACGAGGTTGCAAAAATCAAAATTTTCATGTGCGCCGACGAAGTTTTGAATAAACCCATGTTATAGGAAACTTTTCAACGATTTCAAATATGCTACTCTTAATAATATCACATTTTTAGTTTAGAGGATATAACCGTTCAAAGTTGACCGACTTTCGTTTTTCAAAAAAACACACAATTTTTAGTCAATTTGTTGCGATTTCAGGTGTAATAATACGAAAAATAGGTAACGAATCGCCTTATTTTTTGTTTGTATTGACTGTATCAACTCTTTGCTTTGTGTTTCTCCTGGTAAATCACTATTTAAAAACTATCCGTTTTTTCACTATTTTTCAACTTTGACGGAAAATAAAACAAATCTATATTTTTCTATAAAAAAAAAAAAAAAAAAAAAAAAAAATTTTTATAAGAAGCCAAAACCGACCTTCGGTTGTAAGCGCCAGATAAGTAAGTAAGTAAGTAAGTAAGTAAGTATATTTTTCTATATTTGCCATATTTGCAAAACATGTTCTTTGATTATTTCTTTACATAATTCAAAAGGTTTTATTTGCCCGTACGTACCCGTTTGGCTTCTAGAGATAAAAAAATTTAAAAAGACGTGGTTGCAGAAATTGTATGGCGTGCATTCCTGACATGTTTTGACTGACAGTAGTTTGATCTAATAGTTTGAAAATTGCATTTTAAGTCGGTTGTCCACCTGTGAGCCCCTGCCAAAGTCTACTCCCAATATTCTGTTACAGACACAGGATGCACAAAAAACTACTCATTGAAATTCGCAGGTACGCACCTCACTTAAAAATTACTTTGGAGTACAAATGGTCAAGAACAATATTGACTTATGGTCCCTCCAGGTAGGCACAGATCTCATTTAGACACGAGCATAATATCAAAATAGCATAATTCAGCCTAAATCCATATGTATACAGGGAACAGGTAAATTTTTAGGCATGGTAGCATAAGCCTATATATTGCAAAATAAGCATAATGCCTGCATTATTCTATGACTGAAAGTTGGTGCAACAAGTACTGAAACCATGGCGTTAAACAATTTAAAATTATTTGAACTGTTTAGAAGGTCAACCACACCAAAGTTTTTCACGGAAGCTGCTTTAGAAGAACTGGATAGCTTATACGGAAATATTGAGAGAAGCGAAATTATAAAAAATAATTTTTATCTGATATATGCAAATACTAAGGCAAAATGGGTGAAATCTAATCGAACCATTCAGAACTTCAACTCCAAATATGAGGACTGGCTTAATGAAGATACCATCCTGGATATATTGGCAGTAGATAAACCCACCACATCAACCAGAGGAGCAAAAGGAAGGCCAAAAAAAAGTATTGAGGAGTGTTCAATTTTCACAAGAAAGAGGAAACTTGCCGATGCCACCAATGACTTGACCACGAAGCATTTATCGGACGCGCTGTCTATTAAATATACAAAGGATAGTGAAAGAGTTCGGTCGCAGATTACAAAATCTGTTGCTGATGCAAGCCCACTGCGACTAAAAAGGATTAAGGAAAGCATCCCCACGCCCACAAACGCACACATTAAAAAGTATGGTTCCGAAGAAGCCTTGGCCTTGTTTATGGACTTACAAATTTCCAAAGAAAAATATGAGATACTACGGGCATCCTTGATGCGACACGGGGCTGACGTTTTACCAGGATACAAGCATATTACGCAAGCCAAAATAAATTCACGACCACTGCATACGGAGTTTACGGAAGTCTCTGTGAAAGCCAATCTGCAGGATCTCATGGGCCATACAGCAAAACGGTTGTTGGAGAGTCTTCCTGAAAATGAGGTGAAAATTCTTCCTGAGAAACTGACATTGATCAGCAAATGGGGCTGCGATGGATCATCCGGACAAAGCGTTTATAAGCAAAGGATATCTTCCGATGACGCTGCAATGTTGATGTTTGCCTACACTGGAAAAATCCACGTCCGTCATCAGTGCATTATTGCCGACCAATAATGTTTCAGTTTGCAAGGGAATCGGCAGAACTCATAAGGACCACGGTGAAGGACATTGAAGAACAAATAAGCAAGATTAAGCATACAAAGCTGCAAATTGGAGAAGGAAAATATATTGAATGCAATTACGAGTTCCACCTGACCATGGTTGACGGAAAAGTCTTAAACGAACTGAAAGGAACAACCTCAACATTGTCATGCCCGATTTGCAAAAAGAGTCAGAAGAACTTTGGTAATTTAAACGATTCTACAAACGAGGAGAATTACGAATATGGAATGTCACCATTGCACGCAAGGATAAGGTGCATGGAGTTCTTGCTAAAACTGGCGTATACCCTACCACAACAAGATGAAAACTTCGATGCAAATACATCAATAAAGGATAAGGAAAAGATCAGAAAGAAGCAAATACAGGATGCTTTTTTTAAACAAGTTGGACTAAAAGTAGACTGTCCCAAGCACAGATACGGTAACTCAAACGATGGAAACACTTCTAGGAGATTTTTTGAAAATGATGAGGCAGTAACTAGAATTACTGGAATTGACAATCAAATCGTGAAAAGATTGGGAACGATCTTGAATGTTTTAAACTGCAAAGAAAATGTCAATTCTACAAAATATGGAGAATGTGCATAAAAAAATGCATTTCTTTTAGCAAAAATGTATCCACAGAAGAAGTTGACCCCGACCGTCCATAAAATATTGGCGCATGGCAAAGATATAATTGAGTACCAGTCTTTGCCAATTGAAGAGCTTTCTGAAGAAGCACAGGAGTCTCTTAACAAATTTTATAAAAAATATAGATTGCAGAACACATTCAAAGCATCAAGGTTAAGGCAAAATGAGGACCTCTTCAACATGTTGGCAGCATCTTCCGATCCACTTATTTCTTCCCTGCGGCATGTGAAGTCACGAATAGAGTTAGAAAATAATTATAGTTTAATTGAATATTTGAATATTTTACAGAAAATTGAAAAAATAAATTTAAAAAAAAAGTAATTTTCTTTTAATTTGTTGGGTAATAATTTAAAACATAAAACAGAGAGAAAAAAAATAAAAACAATCTAAAAATGTAAAAATAATTTTTTTTAGTTACCATTTAAATTTTAACTTTGATAACCCATAAGTAGGCCCCTACAAAGCGTAGCACCCTTTCCAAACGCCCTTTTATTTCATAAGCTGAACAGTTATCTATCATATGCTGTTTAAACTGTTCAATTATGTTATTCGGTTCAAAAGATATGATTTTTGCAACGAAAAAACTCAAATGGCGCCACTGTGCGACGGAGCAAATTAACCATAATAGTTATCGAGCTTTTGTTTTGTTTCTTTCGCACTTTTGTTACGCAAAAAGTAATGCTTAATCAAGGCACGAAAAAAATTCTTCTTTATCCATTTTTATAATAATATCAAAAGTTTTTTAATTTAGAACCTGTATTCATTAACAGATCGATCTGAAATTTATGGTATGTTCATGATGAGGTTGCCACCTATCAAAAATGTCATGCATTTGAAAAGTGATGGTGCCATCACTTGGAGACCAACAGCATCTTGAACGCCCTAGTATCCTAATGTTCAGTTAAAAAGGTAAGTTCAGATGCAACTTTTTAGAATACAAGGTACGTTCATAAACCTTCCACAAAATTTAATGTATTGACTTGATATGTTTCACTTTAGTTTGGATTTAAAACGTATTCTGAACATGAAAAGGAAAAATTGGACGAAAACCACGATTATCTTCACACAAAGTGACGTCATTCATATAATTAAACCTCAAAATAGAATAGAGCAACAGAACTGTGGGAGTACTTTAACTGCGGCCAAGCCGAAGATAATTTCTTACAATTTTTTTTTATTCAATTTTAATTTAATATTTAATATTTTTCATCAACTTAAGTACATTTCATTTTATAGGGCGCTAAATTTGAATGTACCAAGAGCCACCTCAAATCGAAATCCGGCACTGACGATATAACTATTATCGCTCTTTTGCACATCCTTAAAAATGTTAAACATAATCAATAAAATATCAATTAAAATTATAAAAGTTCATGCATGAGTAGCTTTGTTTTCCTCCTCTTTTTTTTATCAAAATCTTATTCAAGTCATTAAATTAAATTAATTTTTATTTGACTATGTTGGTCAGCACTTAAAGAGCAAATGAACAGAATGCACAAAAACAACAAATAAACTGCTAACAATAACAAAAGTGGTCGGTCGTACAGCGTGTTAATCTCTGCGGTTTTCACTTAATAAACTTTACCTCATGCAATTCTTCTGTGTTCATCTACATGTTCACATTCACTTCGAGTGCGATCCGATTTCTCAGCTCTAGCGAGTAAAGCTTCAGATTCTATAAAGCCACGAATTGGGCAGATTTTTTCCATTGTTGATTTGCCCCCATTGGCATCTAATTGTTGTTGTTGTTACCCCATTTGCTTGATGATGATGCTGTCGATGCTGCTGTTGGCTATTTTGTGGGTGGCTTTGGTTTTCTGGTGGCTTCATAAAAATGTCTGTAAAATAGAAATTAACGCTTCGTTAAATTTATTTAATTAGTGGTAACTGCGTTGTAGAGCGGTGAATTCTATTTCCGGTTCCTGCAGATGCTATTGTTATTGGATTTTATGTTGAATTGTATGGATGTTAGATGGTACTCGCTAGGTGTGTTCTGCAAAATTCAAACAATAATAGTCAAATTTTTAATGACTTACTTAAACACATTATTCGTTCAGATAGATATGACCAGGTGCTGCTCTCAAAGCATGGAAATCTTCCATCGAGACTGTTACTGCTTTATTTCAGAGCATTATCAGAACAACAAAATAGTCCTGTATGTATTTGATTCCCACCCACATTGCTTCGACGGGATTGGAATTTTGATTTGATCAAAATATTATCTCTTCTATTATCTCTTATATCTTCTGATCAAAAAATACCCAAAATTCTTTGATAAAATCAAAACCGTTCAATTATTCATCGATATTCAATTTATTTTCTTGGAAGTAATCTTCCAATCCATCTGTAGTAATCAGCCAATGAAAACACTTTGTAATTTCAAATTTTACAAAATGTCAAACTTCAAATGCTCGTATCTCCGTAAATAGAGGCCGTAGAGGGGTCAAAGTTGCAGCATTGTAAAGGTGTTTTTTCAACCTTTAATTTGATACCTAAATTGTCCTTGTGCGAACGAATTTCAAATTTTACAAAATGTCAAACTTCAAATGCTCGTATCTCCGTAAATAGAGGCCGTAGAGGGGTCAAAGTTGCAGCATTGTAAAGGTGTTTTTCAACCTTTAATTTGATACCTAAATTGTCCTTGTGCGAACGAATTTCAAATTTTACAAAATGTCAAACTTCAAATGCTCGTATCTCCGTAAATAGAGGCCGTAGAGGGGTCAAAGTTGCAGCATTGTAAAGGTGTTTTTTCAACCTTTAATTTGATACCTAAATTGTCCTTGTGCGAACGAATTTCAAATTTTACAAAATGTCAAACTTCAAATGCTCGTATATCCGTAAATAGAGGCCGTAGAGGGGTCAAAGTTGCAGCATTGTAAAGGTGTTTTTTCAACCTTTAATTTGATACCTAAATTGTCCTTGTGCGAACGAATTTCAAATTTTACAAAATGTCAAACTTCAAATGCTCGTATCTCCGTAAATAGAGGCCGTAGAGGGGTCAAAGTTGCAGCATTGTAAAGGTGTTTTTTCAACCTTTAATTTGATACCTAAATTGTCCTTGTGCGAACGAATTTCAAATTTTACAAAATGTCAAACTTCAAATGCTCGTATCTCCGTAAATAGAGGCCGTAGAGGGGTCAAAGTTGCAGCATTGTAAAGGTGTTTTTTCAACCTTTAATTTGATACCTAAATTGTCCTTGTGCGAACGAATTTCAAATTTTACAAAATGTCAAACTTCAAATGCTCGTATCTCCGTAAATAGAGGCCGTAGAGGGGTCAAAGTTGCAGCATTGTAAAGGTGTTTTTTCAACCTTTAATTTGATACCTAAATTGTCCTTGTGCGAACGAATTTCAAATTTTACAAAATGTCAAACTTCAAATGCTCGTATCTCCGTAAATAGAGGCCGTAGAGGGGTCAAAGTTGCAGCATTGTAAAGGTGTTTTTTCAACCTTTAATTTGATACCTAAATTGTCCTTGTGCGAACGAATTTCAAATTTTACAAAATGTCAAACTTCAAATGCTCGTATCTCCGTAAATAGAGGCCGTAGAGGGGTCAAAGTTGCAGCATTGTAAAGGTGTTTTTTCAACCTTTAATTTGATACCTAAATTGTCCTTGTGCGAACGAATTTGAAATTTTACAAAATGTCCAACTTCAAATGCTCGTATCTCCGTAAATAGAGGCCGTAGAGGGGTCAAAGTTGCAGCATTGTAAAGGTGTTTTTTCAACCTTTAATTTGATACCTAAATTGTCCTTGTGCGAACGAATTTCAAATTTTACAAAATGTCAAACTTCAAATGCTCGTATCTCCGTAAATAGAGGCCGTAGAGGGGTCAAAGTTGCAGCATTGTAAAGGTGTTTTTTCAACCTTTAATTTGATACCTAAATTGTCCTTGTGCGCACGAATTTCAAATTTTTCAAAATGTCAAACTTCAAATGCTCGTATCTCCGTAAATAGAGGCTGTAGAGGGGTCAAAGTCGCAGCATTGTAAAGGTGTTTTTTCAACCTTTAATTTGATACCTAAATTGTCCTTGTGCGAACGAATTTCAAATTTTTCAAACTGTCAAACTTCAAATGCTCGTATCTCCGTAAATAGAGGCCGTAGAGGGGTCAAAGTTGCAGCATTGTAAAGGTGTTTTTTCAACCTTTAATTTGATTCCTAAATTGTCCTTGTGCGAACGAATTTCAAATTTTACAAAATGTCAAACTTCAAATGCTCGTATCTCCGTAAATAGAGGCCGTAGAGGGGTCAAAGTTGCAGCATTGTAAAGGTGTTTTTTCAACCTTTAATTTGATACCTAAATTGTCCTTGTGCGAACGAATTTCAAATTTTACAAAATGTCAAACTTCAAATGCTCGTATCTCCGTAAATAGAGGCCGTAGAGGGGTCAAAGTTGCAGCATTGTAAAGGTGTTTTTTCAACCTTTAATTTGATACCTAAATTGTCCTTGTGCGAACGAATTTCAAATTTTACAAAATGTCAAACTTCAAATGCTCGTATCTCCGTAAATAGAGGCCGTAGAGGGGTCAAAGTTGCAGCATTGTAAAGGTGTTTTTCAACCTTTAATTTGATACCTTAATTGTCCTTGTGCGAACGAATTTCAAATTTTACAAAATGTCAAACTTCAAATGCTCGTATCTCCGTAAATAGAGGCCGTAGAGGGGTCAAAGTTGCAGCATTGTAAAGGTGTTTTTTCAACCTTTAATTTGATACCTAAATTGTCCTTGTGCGAACGAATTTCAAATTTTACAAAATGTCAAACTTCAAATGCTCGTATCTCCGTAAATAGAGGCCGTAGAGGGGTCAAAGTTGCAGCATTGTAAAGGTGTTTTTTCAACCTTTAATTTGATACCTAAATTGTCCTTGTGCGAACGAATTTGAAATTTTACAAAATGTCCAACTTCAAATGCTCGTATCTCCGTAAATAGAGGCCGTAGAGGGGTCAAAGTTGCAGCATTGTAAAGGTGTTTTTTCAACCTTTAATTTGATACCTAAATTGTCCTTGTGCGAACGAATTTCAAATTTTACAAAATGTCAAACTTCAAATGCTCGTATCTCCGTAAATAGAGGCCGTAGAGGGGTCAAAGTTGCAGCATTGTAAAGGTGTTTTTTCAACCTTTAATTTGATACCTAAATTGTCCTTGTGCGCACGAATTTCAAATTTTTCAAAATGTCAAACTTCAAATGCTCGTATCTCCGTAAATAGAGGCTGTAGAGGGGTCAAAGTCGCAGCATTGTAAAGGTGTTTTTTCAACCTTTAATTTGATACCTAAATTGTCCTTGTGCGAACGAATTTCAAATTTTTCAAACTGTCAAACTTCAAATGCTCGTATCTCCGTAAATAGAGGCCGTAGAGGGGTCAAAGTTGCAGCATTGTAAAGGTGTTTTTTCAACCTTTAATTTGATTCCTAAATTGTCCTTGTGCGAACGAATTTCAAATTTTACAAAATGTCAAACTTCAAATGCTCGTATCTCCGTAAATAGAGGCCGTAGAGGGGTCAAAGTTGCAGCATTGTAAAGGTGTTTTTTCAACCTTTAATTTGATACCTAAATTGTCCTTGTGCGAACGAATTTCAAATTTTACAAAATGTCAAACTTCAAATGCTCGTATCTCCGTAAATAGAGGCCGTAGAGGGGTCAAAGTTGCAGCATTGTAAAGGTGTTTTTTCAACCTTTAATTTGATACCTAAATTGTCCTTGTGCGAACGAATTTCAAATTTTACAAAATGTCAAACTTCAAATGCTCGTATCTCCGTAAATAGAGGCCGTAGAGGGGTCAAAGTTGCAGCATTGTAAAGGTGTTTTTTCAACCTTTAATTTGATACCTAAATTGTCCTTGTGCGAACGAATTTCAAATTTTACAAAATGTCAAACTTCAAATGCTCGTATCTCCGTAAATAGAGGCCGTAGAGGGGTCAAAGTTGCAGCATTGTAAAGGTGTTTTTCAACCTTTAATTTGATACCTAAATTGTCCTTGTGCGAACGAATTTCAAATTTTACAAAATGTCAAACTTCAAATGCTCGTATCTCCGTAAATAGAGGCCGTAGAGGGGTCAAAGTTGCAGCATTGTAAAGGTGTTTTTTCAACCTTTAATTTGATACCTAAATTGTCCTTGTGCGAACGAATTTCAAATTTTACAAAATGTCAAACTTCAAATGCTCGTATCTCCGTAAATAGAGGCCGTAGAGGGGTCAAAGTTGCAGCATTGTAAAGGTGTTTTTTCAACCTTTAATTTGATACCTAAATTGTCCTTGTGCGAACGAATTTCAAATTTTACAAAATGTCAAACTTCAAATGCTCGTATCTCCGTAAATAGAGGCCGTAGAGGGGTCAAAGTTGCAGCATTGTAAAGGTGTTTTTTCAACCTTTAATTTGATACCTAAATTGTCCTTGTGCGAACGAATTTCAAATTTTACAAAATGTCAAACTTCAAATGCTCGTATCTCCGTAAATAGAGGCCGTAGAGGGGTCAAAGTTGCAGCATTGTAAAGGTGTTTTTTCAACCTTTAATTTGATACCTAAATTGTCCTTGTGCGAACGAATTTGAAATTTTACAAAATGTCCAACTTCAAATGCTCGTATCTCCGTAAATAGAGGCCGTAGAGGGGTCAAAGTTGCAGCATTGTAAAGGTGTTTTTTCAACCTTTAATTTGATACCTAAATTGTCCTTGTGCGAACGAATTTCAAATTTTACAAAATGTCAAACTTCAAATGCTCGTATCTCCGTAAATAGAGGCCGTAGAGGGGTCAAAGTTGCAGCATTGTAAAGGTGTTTTTTCAACCTTTAATTTGATACCTAAATTGTCCTTGTGCGAACGAATTTCAAATTTTACAAAATGTCAAACTTCAAATGCTCGTATCTCCGTAAATAGAGGCCGTAGAGGGGTCAAAGTTGCAGCATTGTAAAGGTGTTTTTCAACCTTTAATTTGATACCTAAATTGTCCTTGTGCGAACGAATTTCAAATTTTACAAAATGTCAAACTTCAAATGCTCGTATCTCCGTAAATAGAGGCCGTAGAGGGGTCAAAGTTGCAGCATTGTAAAGGTGTTTTTTCAACCTTTAATTTGATACCTAAATTGTCCTTGTGCGAACGAATTTCAAATTTTACAAAATGTCAAACTTCAAATGCTCGTATCTCCGTAAATAGAGGCCGTAGAGGGGTCAAAGTTGCAGCATTGTAAAGGTGTTTTTTCAACCTTTAATTTGATACCTAAATTGTCCTTGTGCGAACGAATTTCAAATTTTACAAAATGTCAAACTTCAAATGCTCGTATCTCCGTAAATAGAGGCCGTAGAGGGGTCAAAGTTGCAGCATTGTAAAGGTGTTTTTTCAACCTTTAATTTGATACCTAAATTGTCCTTGTGCGAACGAATTTCAAATTTTACAAAATGTCCAACTTCAAATGCTCGTATCTCCGTAAATAGAGGCCGTAGAGGGGTCAAAGTTGCAGCATTGTAAAGGTGTTTTTTCAACCTTTAATTTGATACCTAAATTGTCCTTGTGCGAACGAATTTCAAATTTTACAAAATGTCAAACTTCAAATGCTCGTATCTCCGTAAATAGAGGCCGTAGAGGGGTCAAAGTTGCAGCATTGTAAAGGTGTTTTTTCAACCTTTAATTTGATACCTAAATTGTCCTTGTGCGCACGAATTTCAAATTTTTCAAAATGTCAAACTTCAAATGCTCGTATCTCCGTAAATAGAGGCTGTAGAGGGGTCAAAGTCGCAGCATTGTAAAGGTGTTTTTTCAACCTTTAATTTGATACCTAAATTGTCCTTGTGCGAACGAATTTCAAATTTTTCAAACTGTCAAACTTCAAATGCTCGTATCTCCGTAAATAGAGGCCGTAGAGGGGTCAAAGTTGCAGCATTGTAAAGGTGTTTTTTCAACCTTTAATTTGATACCTAAATTGTCCTTGTGCGAACGAATTTCAAATTTTACAAAATGTCAAACTTCAAATGCTCGTATCTCCGTAAATAGAGGCCGTAGAGGGGTCAAAGTTGCAGCATTGTAAAGGTGTTTTTTCAACCTTTAATTTGATACCTAAATTGTCCTTGTGCGAACGAATTTCAAATTTTACAAAATGTCAAACTTCAAATGCTCGTATCTCCGTAAATAGAGGCCGTAGAGGGGTCAAAGTTGCAGCATTGTAAAGGTGTTTTTTCAACCTTTAATTTGATACCTAAATTGTCCTTGTGCGAACGAATTTCAAATTTTACAAAATGTCAAACTTCAAATGCTCGTATCTCCGTAAATAGAGGCCGTAGAGGGGTCAAAGTTGCAGCATTGTAAAGGTGTTTTTTCAACCTTTAATTTGATACCTAAATTGTCCTTGTGCGAACGAATTTCAAATTTTACAAAATGTCAAACTTCAAATGCTCGTATCTCCGTAAATAGAGGCCGTAGAGGGGTCAAAGTTGCAGCATTGTAAAGGTGTTTTTTCAACCTTTAATTTGATACCTAAATTGTCCTTGTGCGAACGAATTTCAAATTTTACAAAATGTCAAACTTCAAATGCTCGTATCTCCGTAAATAGAGGCCGTAGAGGGGTCAAAGTTGCAGCATTGTAAAGGTGTTTTTTCAACCTTTAATTTGATACCTAAATTGTCCTTGTGCGAACGAATTTCAAATTTTACAAAATGTCAAACTTCAAATGCTCGTATCTCCGTAAATAGAGGCCGTAGAGGGGTCAAAGTTGCAGCATTGTAAAGGTGTTTTTTCAACCTTTAATTTGATACCTAAATTGTCCTTGTGCGAACGAATTTCAAATTTTACAAAATGTCAAACTTCAAATGCTCGTATCTCCGTAAATAGAGGCCGTAGAGGGGTCAAAGTTGCAGCATTGTAAAGGTGTTTTTTCAACCTTTAATTTGATACCTAAATTGTCCTTGTGCGAACGAATTTCAAATTTTACAAAATGTCAAACTTCAAATGCTCGTATCTCCGTAAATAGAGGCCGTAGAGGGGTCAAAGTTGCAGCATTGTAAAGGTGTTTTTTCAACCTTTAATTTGATACCTAAATTGTCCTTGTGCGAACGAATTTCAAATTTTACAAAATGTCAAACTTCAAATGCTCGTATCTCCGTAAATAGAGGCCGTAGAGGGGTCAAAGTTGCAGCATTGTAAAGGTGTTTTTTCAACCTTTAATTTGATACCTAAATTGTCCTTGTGCGAACGAATTTCAAATTTTACAAAATGTCAAACTTCAAATGCTCGTATCTCCGTAAATAGAGGCCGTAGAGGGGTCAAAGTTGCAGCATTGTAAAGGTGTTTTTTCAACCTTTAATTTGATACCTAAATTGTCCTTGTGCGAACGAATTTCAAATTTTACAAAATGTCAAACTTCAAATGCTCGTATCTCCGTAAATAGAGGCCGTAGAGGGGTCAAAGTTGCAGCATTGTAAAGGTGTTTTTTCAACCTTTAATTTGATACCTAAATTGTCCTTGTGCGAACGAATTTGCAAATTTTACAAAATGTCCAACTTCAAATGCTCGTATCTCCGTAAATAGAGGCCGTAGAGGGGTCAAAGTTGCAGCATTGTAAAGGTGTTTTTTCAACCTTTAATTTGATACCTAAATTGTCCTTGTGCGAACTAATTTCAAATTTTACAAAATGTCAAACTTCAAATGCTCGTATATCCGTAAATAGAGGCCGTAGAGGGGTCAAAGTTGCAGCATTGTAAAGGTGTTTTTTCAACCTTTAATTTGATACCTAAATTGTCCTTGTGCGAACGAATTTCAAATTTTACAAAATGTCAAACTTCAAATGCTCGTATCTCCGTAAATAGAGGCCGTAGAGGGGTCAAAGTTGCAGCATTGTAAAGGTGTTTTTTCAACCTTTAATTTGATACCTAAATTGTCCTTGTGCGAACGAATTTCAAATTTTACAAAATGTCAAACTTCAAATGCTCGTATCTCCGTAAATAGAGACCGTAGAGGGGTCAAAGTTGCAGCATTGTAAAGGTGTTTTTCAACCTTTAATTTGATACATTTGATACCTACAATGTCCTTGTGCGAACGAATTTCAAATTTTACAAAATGTCAAACTTCAAATGCTCGTATCTCCGTAAATAGAGGCCGTAGAGGGGTCAAAGTTGCAGCATTGTAAAGGTGTTTTCTCAACCTTTAATTTGATACCTAAAGTGTCCTTGTGCGAGCGAATTTCAAATTTTACAAAATGTCAAACTTCAAATGCTCGTATCTCCGTAAATAGAGGCCGTAGAGGGGTCAAAGTTGCAGCATTGTAAAGGTGTTTTCTCAACCTTTAATTTGATACTTTAAGTGTCCTTGTGCGAGCGAATTTCAAATTTTACAAAATGTCAAACTTCAAATGCTCGTATCTCCGTAAATAGAGGCCGTAGAGAGGTCAAAGTTGCAGCATTGTAAAGGTGTTTTTTCAACCTTTTATTTGATACCTACAATGTCCTTGTGCGAACGAATTTCAAAATGTCAAACTTCAAATGCTCGTATCTCCGTAAATAGAGGCCGTAGAGGGGTCAAAGTTGCAGGATTGTAAAGGTGTTTTCTCAACCTTTAATTTGATACTTTAAGTGTCCTTGTGCGAGCGAATTTCAAATTTTACAAAATGTCAAACTTCAAATGCTCGTATCTCCGTAAATAGAGGCCGTAGAGAGGTCAAAGTTGCAGCATTGTAAAGGTGTTTTTTCAACCTTTTATTTGATACCTACAATGTCCTTGTGCGAACGAATTTCAAAATGTCAAACTTCAAATGCTCGTATCTCCGTAAATAGAGGCCGTAGAGGGGTCAAAGTTGCAGCATTGTAAAGGTGTTTTCTCAACCTTTAATTTGATACTTTAAGTGTCCTTGTGCGAGCGAATTTCAAATTTTACAAAATGTCAAACTTCAAATGCTCGTATCTCCGTAAATAG